>CAJVSB020000951.1:0-105997 GCA_911865555.2 Thlaspi arvense
GGACAGAAATGTCAATTTAGGAATTTAGGAATTAACAGAATTGGGGACAAAAATGTTAATTTAACTCTAAAATAATTTTTATTTATTTACCAAAATGGTGCCTCAAACAGAAGTATTCCTTCTCCATGTTCAAATATTTACTTATCCTTCTATTTTTAATAGCTAAAAAAGTCACAAATAAAAACTAGAATTTACAACCAAAATAACACAAAAGTCATTATTCACTGAGAAAAGTGTAAAAGTGATTCTTACAAGCTACAGCGAACACCCCCTTGTCAGGCATGACAGTCTCGTACCAGCGGAAGCATGTTTATATTACGCGCGTGTGTGTGTACAAGAGTTTATTTTTTTATAATTTTTAATTTTAATTACAAAAAAATTAATTTTAATTGTTTAAATTTGTACTTTAAGACTATTTTTCTCCAAATTTTAATTAAAAATAATAAAAATAAAACACCCCAAAACCCCCTATTTGTTATAAATAATGATATAACTATAAATAATTCAAATTTTTTATTAAATAAATTATATTTAGTCTCTTAATTATAACCTCATTTTATCTCTATTCACATCAATAACAGATTTACTACATTTTAAATAAATGAATAACTTAGATATTTTAACATAAAAATAATATAAACAATTATTACAACTATTTTAATAAATAATAATTTGTCAATTTATTTTTATCTTTAGTAGAATTTATAAATATTCTTACTTATAATTTCTTTTTTTAAAATTTTAATATTAGTAAATTCTACCTTATTGGATTTTGGTATAAAGGACTTGACTGAACGCCCTGAGTTGTTGTCACAACCGGGACGGACACGGCCTTCAAATTTCATTTATTATATAAAAAATTAGAGTGTGTATTCAACAGAGAAGATATTTTGCATTAGCATTCAAATTTCTTTCGTGATGACATTTTAAAATAAATTTTTTTTATCATATTTTATTCACAAAAATTTAACTTCTTAAATATTTTTTTAGAGAATTCTACGATGCCCTCCCTCCGACGCCCACCCCTCTCACAAGGGTGGGCCCCACTGTCGGCCCCCTACATTGTGAGGGGGCCCACTGCCAAGTCCCCCTTCACAGAAGAGAGGAGGGTACTGGTAATTTTAGGCACCGGAGTGTTCTCTATATTTTTTTTTATCTTTTCAACCATTTTGTTATAAAAATGTAATTTATTAAAAAAATTACTTATTTACTTTAAACCAAAACACTCGTATGCCTTTCTGTGGGAAAGCGAGGCTCCCGGGTGACGGGAGCTGGACAACTCAACAGAGATGAGTTGCACGGGTCTAGAATTCCATTACAGACCGCTGTCCGCGAGTCTAATTGATTTATTGCTAATTCATTGTCTCGAAAGAATTATTGCTCTCTGGTCAAGATAGTAGAAAATGAACAAGAGACCGGATTAATGTCCATCAATTCTTCCTTCTCCGTTCACTGTCAATTTCTTCGTCCCTACAATTCCAATTTTTTAATTTTATTTTTGCCGGTCAAATTTGGACGGGGACAGTGATATTTGTAAACTAATATTTTGAGCAAAAAGTTATTTTATTCCCTAAAATTTTTATTTATTCAAATGAATTTTACAATATATTATTTGCCTCCTTAAATGCTAACACCTTTAGCTTATTGTTATATTTACCCATAAAATCTCTAATTTTATATTAAATATTTTAAATATTACGATTAGAATAATTAATTGTTAAAAATTAAAAACTTTGAGTTAATATGTTATAATTCATAATAATATTATTAAATATATTATAATATTTATATATTAAATTAATATAAAATTAAATTTTTAAAAAATCAATTTATATTATTTGCATAGTCTAACTAAAAAAAATTACCAATTATAAAGTAGTATTTGCATTTAGTAAAAATTATTCAAGGACCTTAATTCAAAACATAACTATTGATATTTTTTATTTATACATAATAATAGTATAAAACTAAATTATTATCATACATAGATGAAAATAAATATTGTAATTAGATTTCAAATTTATATCATCGAATAATTTTTATTAAAATTAAATTATTTATTCATAATTGACAATTTTTTTTTAATTAGACTGTGCAAATAATTTAATTAATTATGTAAATTTTAATTTAATATATAAATTAAATATATTTATTTATATTCATTATTGATAATAATATATTAATTTAATTTTTAAAAATTTTAATAGTTAATGATTCCAATAGTAATATTTAAAACATTTAATATTTAAAATTATAGAGTTTATAAGATAAATATAATGGTGAATTAACTGTATTAATATTTTGGAATGGTAAATAATACATTGTAAAGTTTAATATATTAAATAAGACATAAGGAAATTCAAGGGGCTATAATGACTATTACCTCGATATATATATATATATATATATATTACTTTTTAGGGGTGAAAATGGCCTGGAGAACAGGTAAGAGAAGAACTTAATTGACAAAATGTCAAAATTTTGAGTTGATAAATCCATATACATGCATCTGCAGACTTTACTTTGATAATCTGACAAGTTGGAATGAAATTAATCTATGTGCCTGCCAGTATCAACCGCCATCGCCTTGTATCCCAAATAAAATAAATGCCTAGATCATGATCTACGGCAATCCAGGTACATGCATGTATGTACGTCAATGTTATATGTAAAAGTTGAATGTTCTTTACTTTTAAATTTCTCTCATGTCCTTTTTCACAGCTTGGATTTATTATTCAAATTTTTTTAAAAAATTATATTTATTGTTTAATATACTAATATTAAAAAAAATAAACTATTATTTAATTCAAATATATTAAAATAAAAAGAAGAAATTAAAGATTTGCTGCTTCGTGGAAACCTTCAAATTCACACTTTCGGAAGATTCATTGTTTCCTTCCGTGTATTATTTTAACCTACAGAAACAGTCCTCCCATCAATTCCCTTCTATTTATTACTGCCAATGACTTGGCATGCAAGCAACTGCTTTTTGACATGTTCCCTTGAAAACTGGATCAACCAAATGTTAGTAGCAAATCAAGTTTATATGTACGACGTCGTCTGGAGCCAAAAGTCAAGTTTATATATACGACGTCGTGTTGGAACCAAAAGTCAACATCTCTTAAACATGTATATATAAAAAGGAAAGGAAAAGGAAGAAGTCGTCGAGACCGTGTTGGAGTGTCTAACATTTGTCAAACTCGTAGTTTATTCCCTCGAGTAAAGAGGCTTCTAATCAGTTGGTTTTTTGCACGTATTAGCTTTTGCCAACTTTCTCCAAAACATGTTCTTTTTTATTTTATTTTATTTTTTTTAGGCAATAGTTCTACTTTCATTCGAAATCTTCCTATTTCTTAAATTTCTTTCCAAATTTTCAACTTAGAAATTTACTTTTTTTTCTCACTCTTTAATTATATCTATTAAAATAATATCATATATAAGTATTACAAGAATATTTAATTATATTTTTAAAAACTGTTTAAAATTAATTATGTCCTATCTCATTTTATACCATTTTTTAAGTGTGATATTATGTAACTTATAAAATTTTTTAAATTATTACTAAATAATTTTAAATTAAATATTTTGGATTAATATCTTTAAGATTATTACAAATTGTGTCAAATCAATCGATTCTCGAATCCGTTCTACTTTTGTTCTATTTGGATACTTTTGAAAGTTATTATTATGCAACTTAGATTGAAATATTTTTGGACCAGTGATCCAGTCTTAACTTAATAAGTTATTAGATTTAATGATTTTTATATTGTTGCAATTTAAAAATTTATATGACAAATAAATAACTATGAAAAAGAAAAAAGAATATATATATATATATATGTTCCCTTTTTTAACAAATGCATTAATAAGCAAATCATAATTTGAAAAAGTGATAAAAAAGTTAATTTTAAATAAAGTCAAAAAATTCTATGTAAATTTTAGAGACAACTTTTTCACTACCTCAAAAATACATATTTTTAAAACTGAAATATACTTTTTAGATATGATATTTTATAAGTAATTGAGATATTATTTTTTTACTATATATTATATGTATTTTTAAGACATATTTTAAAAATTATATTCTTTTATCTATTATTTTTGAGTCTATAATTTATATATAAAAAATTAATATATTAGAGGTTGATATGAATAATAGAATAAATTAAAAACTACTATAGGACAAAATGACAAATCTAAGAAATGAATAACTAATATATATATATATATATATATAGATACACACACACATTTATGTGTGTAGAAGTGAAACAAAAGTTATGCTCAGTTTTAGGAGCATATGCTCTACTTTTTTTGAGCATGTGTTCCTAAAGTATATGTAAAATCCCAAATTTTGGGGTAAATGAAAAAATAAAATTAATAATTGAGGGTCAAATTGAAAGAATTAGGAAATTGGGGGCTCAATTGAAAATTAAGGATTTAAAATTGAATGAAATAAAAGTTTGAGGGGTCTGAACAAATATATCAAAAGTGGCTTGTTTGCTTTGAGTGTGGATCTACAATCAATTCTAGGCAATTTGAGGTAATTTTGTAAATTTTTCTGGAAAAATTCAATCGGGTGTGTTGCAAGATTCGGGCCAGAATGATGACCCGAAGGGTTGATCTGAGTCACACAAGACCTAGTTAATTGAACTAGACTTGGGCCTCGGGGCTTCTAGGCTTTGGGTTATTTTACTTGGGTCGTGGGCTAGCCCAAGTGAATTGGGCTGAAATTTTATAATAAAAAAAAGACTTTGGGTTGTGGCCACTAGGCCAAGCCCATAATAGAGTTGAGCCCTTCTGGATATTGGTTTCGAGGTTGGGCTAGATCTGGAGCGGGGATTCGAGTCCATATAGTAGAAAAATAAATAATTAAATAGAAAAATAGTAGAAAAGGAAAAACCTACCGATTCAAGGGTTTTTACACCAATTCACAGTAAGTTCAAGGCAATGTAATGTTTGTAAAAAAATACATTAACTGGATCATGGCTGGTTCAAGGGTAAACTGACTAGTTCAGCATAAAAAATTAAGGAATTGAGTCCTCGATTCAACACTGTTATGGGCCGATTTAGTGGGTTTAAATTCAGTTCAGGGGGTTTAGTGTGTTTCATGGCAGTTCAGTAGGTTTAAAGCTGGTTTAACGGGTTTTGTGGCTGGTTTAGTAGGTTTTATGGCCGATTTAGTGAAATTAAGGTCGATTCAGTGAGTTTCATGGCCAGTTTAGTAGAATTAAAGGCCGGTTTAGTGGGTTTAAGGTCTGGTTCAGTGATGTTATGATCGGTTCATGGTCGGTTCAACTTTCTAGTGATCGACTGAAGACTGGTTTAGTACTTTAATGGTTGGTTTAAAGGATAATTAGACTGGTTTATTGTTTTATGAGCCTACTTCAAGACTTTAGTACGCAGGATATGAATTATTTGATCGATTTGGTCCTGACATGGGTTTGAACACGGAAACCTTTGTAACTATTCGGATTTTGGATGGGAATTTAATTTTAAATTAATTATGAGTTATATTAGATCCTGAAAGAAGGATTTTGTTATTTTTAAACCGACTGTTCGACTTTTGTTGAGTCATATCGATAAAGCTTAGAGTTTGTAATTCTTCAGTTCTGTGAGTAATAATACGTATTTATATTTTTCGTTATTTTCTATATCTGCTAAATGTTGAGTTTTATAAATTATTTTATAAATTCAGTTATTTCAAAATTAAAATTTAATGTGCTATAAAAACTTACAAAGGACATATGTGTCATTATGGAATTTGTTTAAAAATTTTTTGAACCAAGTGATTCTGTTACTATTATGTTATTATATGATTTATTTGAGAATTTTCACGAAAAATTGATTTATGTTATGCTTGAACAACTAAATACTTGTAAGCTATTTATGTTAAACTTTGGAAAAATGTTTTAAGGGAGTATCAAATAATTAGAACATTGTAGCTAATGGCAATAAACGTTAGATTGGATACACTTTGGCTTGTATCCACAACTAGCAGGGGTGGTGCTACACTATAACTTGGAACTAACGTAGTAGGCCTGCTATTGATTATCGGTAGACTAAGAGATCGCCGTACTATTATATATGTATCAGCAAACTATGAGATTTTCATTCTGTTTTCTATAAATCCTCTGTTACGAACTCCCTAAACTTGTATAAGTTGAAAATTCTGTTTTATGATGATAACTATCTAATATATGTCCATTATTCATGTAAATGTGTGTTACTATTCACTGGGTTGTTAGACTCATTCGTTTATTTTTCCATGCTTAGATTCGGCTCACCAACGAATTCAAATTTTTGATTCCGATGGTCTTGCATTTTGATCGTAACTGTCATTTCCAATTTCATTTTGGTTTAATGTTGTCTTTTTTAATTTAGTAGCTTTATCGATCGCATACAGGACTTTGATTGTTTGACATATGTATTAATGTGAAAAGTTACGTTTAAACATTATTTTATGTTATTATTATTATTTTATGTTATAGTTCCAAGCATGAAAAGTTTGCGGGATTGGGACTATCCTAACCCTAGCATCGGTTATGAATTCGACTTCTGGGTCATGATAGTAAAGTTCAAGAGAATAATATTTTTGAAATTTTAATTTTAAAAATAGAGTTATGTATTTTTGAGACTGTAGAAGAATGATCCCTTCATTTTTTACAAATTTTTAATCAAATTCATATTTTTGAGAAAAGGAGTAAACTTTCATTTCAAAAATTCCCATTCAAGTCGTATAATTGTCACACCCTATCCTCTATAACCTTAAGAGGCGTGACAGCGGGGTAATAACTAACACACCACTAAGTAAAATCCAACAGCATGTTGGCTACTGTACCCTCTCTGATTTAGTATTAAGGGTCTTGTGTTTGAGTACCTACTTATAAAAACAATCTCACCATATACATATATAACTTACATTATCTCATCCAACACATGACTTGTACAGAGTCCATCCTATCAACATTTTCTAGCAAACACCCAATAATTCTCCATCAAACATGCTATGCTAAAAAATTATCACCTAACACTTAGCAACCTGTAAATCATTCATAAGATCTCAAAACATCATAAATTTGTTTACAATTATCTAAAATATAAAATAATCTCTCAACATACACAACCTATGTGTATAAGATACAATCAAAATAACTTGTAGAGCTGGCCCAACCTGGTGCTAAACAGTGAACGAAACTACATGCAATCCGAACACCAAGGTATTAACTAACTGTTTTGGCATCTATAGGGGGGAAAAATTAGTGAGGTGAGACAAACGTCTCAGTGAATGGCATAAAATTAATCCTAGTGAAACCAGTCAAGTTTTATTGTCATTATATTTATAAAATTTCAATCTAACAGAATTCTATGGCAAGATGTATAACAATAACCAGAAATGTAGAAATTATGTTTTTATCATGATGCCAAGTCCTTGTACATGAGTGAGAGCATAAACATAAATCATATAGGCATCATGGAGAATCATTAAAAATCATAAAGAGCATAGAACATCATCATAGTGCATATTCATGAGCGTGGTCTGGTCAGATGTGCATAACTGAAAATGGTGCGTCTTAGAGCAGTGAAAGCATAATATAAAATTTGGGCTCTCACTAGATAAAACATAAACATGTTGGGTGCTACAACACTGTGTAGTTTGCTTCGAGGGTTGCCGCAAATCCCTCGACCAAACTAACACAGTCTACGGCCTTTGATCCCCTTCTTTATGGGAAATAGTCATATAAATATCATGTCATGCAAGTAGAATTGTCACTTGCCCCACGTGGCTACCCGACATCATAGTCTAGGTGCCAAAATACTAAAATATAGTAAACTCATAAAAGATCATGAAATTCATGTGTACACGTTAGAACTTAGAACATAACTAGACTATTTCCCATTTTGAGTATCAACATACATGTAGTTTTGAACAGAAGCAACAATTGTTTATAAAACATATTTGAAAAAATATAATTAGGATTAGAGAGATGCCACTCACCTGGTATAAGAAGCATAGGGACATAGTTTTGAAGTTATGGGTTCATGGTCTAACTTAGCTCAGTTTTCTTCTCCTATAGATAGGATACATATATGTGTAAGAATAACACCCTAAATCCAAAGTGTAAATGCATGCCTATGCCTTAAATTACATGAATACAAACTCTTATTCTTTCTCTCAACTTTTGGGTTCAAGCCAAACATGTCCTTAATATTTCTCAACCTTTGAGTTCAAGCCAAACATACTCTTAATATCTCTCAACATTTGAGTTCAAATCAAACATGCTCTCAATCTCTCTCAACTTTTGAGTTCAACCAAACGTGCATTTATTCCATTTTCCCTATTTCAACTCCAATTAAATATGTCCTTATCCCATTTCAACATCATCTCACTCATTTCTCTCACATTTCAACCATAAATACTTCATTCAAGATTTAATCCAACCATGAAAACATAGATATTCTCAAATAAAATAATATCTAAGGGTACTTTAACTAGAAATATCAAGATTCATGCAAAACATCCCATGGGTGAAGTTAAACCCATTTTTCTCTCTCTACAACACACAATACATCAAAATACAAAATTTACACCGATTAAAAGTTATAAAACGGAGAGAGGAAGCTAAACATGTAAAAATATTGAAGAAAAACCAAAAGGGGTTTGAGATTGGGCTATTTTACATACCTTTTTCTTTATTTTCTCCTCTTTCCCTCTTCCCCTCTATTCCTCTCTCTAGATGTGCAAAAATGAGCCCTAGAAGGCTCTCCCAAACTTTTAAAACAATAGCTTATAAACCAAAAAGACCATTTTGCCTTTCTTTAAAATTATCCTCATTTTTAATTCTAATGAATTTTGGGTACCCTGGGATAACTCTTAAATATTTGTTTTATAGTTTTTAGGAGTTTAAGAGGGTTTAGGAGTTCTTGGAGGGGTTAAAATTCTAAAAATTTTAAGAAAAACTCGAAAAATTGTGTCCTGGTGCATTACGGTGTGATTTGGCGCGCTACAGCATGCTCAAACCAGTGTCTATCACGCTACAGCGGATTTAGGCGTGCTACAGTGCCAAATTTCCAGTATGCAGCGTGCTATAACGTGTTTGGACGTGCTACAGCGCGCTGCTATAGTAATCCACAACAATTTTTTTTTTTTTTTTTATACAAAAACTTAACTTGTTTCCAAACTTTCATACATGTTTTCTTTAACCTTAAACCCCTCAAAATTCACTCTAAATTAATATAAAAATCAAGCAAAAGTGGTTATGAAAATTTTAAAGAAATAGATTTTGGGATGTTACAATAATTATTGCTGGATTATTCGTTAACAACAAAATATTCATGCGAGGTACCTTGCTTGGTTATCAAAATTTGAAGAAAATTATGAAATAATTTAATCTAATATATGAAAACATATGAAGATGTTCTTTTCTTGAACATTTGCTTCTTGGTGATGAAGCACAAATTTTTGTATTTTGGTATGGATCGGAGGGTTATTAGGTAAGTTTGAATCCAAATCACATTTTTTTCTAAATACCAAATAAAATGTGTAATTGTCTAATTTTGTTTTTTTGTCAAATACTAAAATAGAATTTACATTTGATGTTCATGAACTTCCAAATCCAATTTGAATTCTAAATCTCATTATTTTTTTCTTGCTTAACATAGGGTAAATATTTTCATATGTTTTACAGTCTTGGAATCCTAAATATTTCTCACATTAAAAGTTTTAATTTAAAATTTTTCCCAAACTCTAAATTGAGACTTGTGAATTAATATGTGGTAAAATTCTTATCCTTTTTTATAAATTTAAAAATTTTTCCCGCCAAAGACCCACTTATTTCTATAATTATGAGTTTCTTTTAGTTTTTTGCAATTTAATTTTTAAAACTTATATATACATATATATTTTTTTAATTTAAAATTTTACAAGTTTTTTTATTTAAAAAAAATACAAACTTAGAAAATATTTGGTGGGGACATTTTCTCTATCTAAATTAGTCAATTGACCAGACTTCTACATATCCTATTCCTGAGACCTCGTGTTTCTCAAAATCTTGGGGATGAGAACAAAGGAATTACCAAGAAAATGACTTGCATACTGGTCCGCTGTGGAATTATTTACCTGGTGTAAGTCAGCCCTCACAGTTTTGCAGCAAAGAAGGTGACCGGATTTGGTTGTCATTCAACTTTGAAATACAGAGAAATAGAGATTTTTTTTTTGATATTTTTTTGCGGATAAAAAAACTACTTTTTATTTTCAATTTCGTTCATCTTAAAAAAGTTTTTTTTTTTGAAATCCAGTTTTCGTTTTCTTTTTTATGTTAAGTTAAATAAAAGCCATTAACTAAAAATGGTCAAAAAATCCGGAACAAACCAACAAAAGACTCCGGTCGGTTAAGATTTCCATTGTCCTCCTTATCCTCCAAAGAGATATGAAAAAGTGTATAGTCCTGATTGACAGCATATATATATATATATATATATATAATATTTTAAACCTTACAATTTGAAAAGTGACATGAAGCAACTATAATGCAATTTGAATGGATAAAGAGAGAGAACGTAAAAATATACAAAGCTTTCCAGGTGATAATCACGGAACTAAGTAGTTTGGAATAAGCGAATAATACAACTAGTGTTGTATTACAGTGGTGGGGGAGGACACCCTTATTGCCTTTGTGTGTATAAGTAAAGAGAAATGCAACTTAGACTAGAAAATGGACAAGGTTCAGATCTACGTCTTTGGGAATTCTTCGAGGAGAAGGGAACTTTGGAAGGGAGTGCGCAATTCTCTTTGCCATCTCTAGGTAGGACACGTACTTATCAATCAACTCAATGGCCTTAGAGTCGAGACTGTACATGCTCTGTTTGGTGTCAACATCTTCAAAAGTGGCTGCTTGGAGAGCACGAGTGATGAGCAGGCTGCTGCTAAATGCGGGCTTGCTTTGCTTAATGGCTTGGATCTCTCTAAATGCCCTCTTCTTGATGGTCCAAGCTCCCGTCTTCCAGTTGAAGTCATAGAGCACAAGGAATCTCTGGCCATACATGGCCACGAATTCTAAGGCAGCAAGGATGAATTCGAACTCCTCCATGGAAATATGGTAAACGAAGTTAATTCTTGTCCATCCAGGTTTCACTCCATTGTATCCCTGCATTTGCCATTAAATATATCGTCCATTATTTTACATCTTTGATGATGTAGACAAAATGGTGTTGTCATCGTTGATAATTACCTTTTGTATAGCATTTCTAAAGGCGCGGGAGTGAGGCTCATCGACATGGAGGAGGTGGTGACCGTATGGTCCAGCACAGGCACATCCACCTCGAGCTTGGATTCCAAACAAGTCGTTGAGAAGTTTTGCAACGAAGGGGCCGTGCAAGGGCTTACCTCTCATGTTGCCCGATTCTCTCCACATGTTCATTTCTGCCAACTGGTTCGTCCCACTTCCATCAATGTTAGTGAACGAGGAGTTTGTTGTGGAGAAGACGAGGAAGGACAAGATTGCTTGCCGCTTTACACTTGTGTTTCCCAGTACCCATATGTTGGGATTTGATAAAAGTCTATCTAGTGCTAATTCAATGAGCATGTGCTCTTGTTTCTGGATCACTTCATAGCCTATGTATTCTTTGATCCAAAAAGCCATTGCGGCTCTAACTTTTTGCACTATTTGGGGAGTACCCGCATCTTCCCTTTCTTCAATATCATCATAGTATAACGTATCCTGCATGAATGTGATCCAATAAAAGTTTTAGCTATAAGAAGAAAATAGTTATCAACAACAATATTGGTGTCACTACTGTCCACAAGGTGGAGGGTGTTTAAATAAATTGAAAAGATGAACGCTGATGGAAGAAAACCAAGTGCAGTAGTTCAAGCTCAATACTTGCCTTTTCACTAAATCCATTGACAAAACTAACAGTTCCTCCACCGCATGTGGAAGGAGGAGAAGATCCAAGTTGATAAAGGATCTTGCTCATGAGAAGAATTCCGGGAGTACCAGGTCCTCCTACAAACTTGTGAGGACTAAGGAATATTGCATCGTACCCATCCATATCACCGGACCTCATGTCTATCTCCACGTAAGGACCACTTTATTCACAAACAATTACAACAAGAAAAAGAAAACTAATTAAGTAATTGAGTGGTTTTCTTAGGATTTGCAATAAGAAAGGATGTAAAAGAAATTTTATATAGGAAAAACAAGTCATATATATGGTGTACCTGGCAGCAAAATCAAAGCAAGCAAAAGCGCCATATCGGTGAAGAAGGGAAGCAATTGCACGAGTGTCAGAGTAAATGCCGGTGACATTGCTACAGGCAGAGAAGGAACCCAGAAGAGGGCGGTTTGTTCTCCTGTAAGATTCAAGTTGAATCTTGAGGGCCTTGAGGTCTATCAAGCCATGGTCATCTAATCCAATTTCCACAACTTCAGCAAGGCTTTGTCTCCATGAGAGGAGATTGGAATGGTGTTCGTAAGGACCAACGAATACAACCCATCTCTCTTCATCCTTAAGTTCACCCAGAACCCTTTCTCTCATAGTTGAAGCTACGGTGAGACCCATAACCTCCTGCAGCCTCTTGATGGCTGCAGTAGTGCCGGACCCAACAAAGAGGATGGCATCATCTTCTTTACCCCCAAGACAGCTTTTGATGTACTTGCTTGCTTCATGCACCATTTTGGTGGTTTGATGACCAACAAAGCTGTCGCTTGTATGAGTATTCCCTTTATTTTAATTAAGATTGAAAATGATTAAATGATCAAGGAAAAGGAAATGAATTAATTAGTATCTAAATAAAAATAAATATTATTAAGGGGGAATTAGGTTTGTACCATAAACAGGAAGAACATGATTAACGATGTAATCCTCGATATAGTGAAGGCTGCGGCCGGAGGCAGTGTAGTCGGCGTACGTGAGGCGACGCTTGCCAAAGGGAGTGTCGAACTCGACTTCAGTGCCAATGACTTGGGAGCGAAGCCAGGCAAGCTTCTTCTCCGGTGAGCCGCTCGGCACTCCGGTCTCCTTCTCGAGCATTCGGAACGATTCCGTCCTCAAATCCAAATTCCCTCCATCCTCCATTAATCCCTGGTATAACTGGTAGCTACCTTTGCCCATACTATTGCTCTTCACCAGGCTCTTATTCTCCTTGGAATTCACCGGTTTACTCTCTTTCACCAAGCAAGGTTGCTCGACCGCCAACTCCATCGGTGTATATTTTCAGAATTTTCTAGCTTCGGAAAATTCTGAGTATATGAACTAGCAAGAGCAGTCTGTGCAATTCTGAATTGATGGGATGAAGCAATGGATGTGCATGGGTATTTATAGGGTTAAGTTAGCCGCTTGCCTTGACCATATTCGTCATCATCACCAACATTTATACTGGTAAACCCTTTTAAAAGAAGAGCGCGTAAGAAGAGCGTGTAATTTAGCACATGGAATGGGGCCAGAGTCCTTCCTGCTAAATTAATAATTGTAAAAGACTAGAAGAAAATAGTACGATCGAGTCGGTCTACCTTAAAAACTTTCTGAATTCTTTAATTTTTCATCTTGTGGGTTTAGAAATTTCATTTAGTTTAATTTAATTGGTCAATGAATCAACGGCTGGAATGGTTGCACATTGTTGTCACGTTCTCCTCCCTTTGTTCATATTACATTTGGAAAAATATGTGAATGGATGTTGGACAGAGTCTTGATCGAATGAGGTTTTAAAATCTCGCAAGCAAGGTGGGTAATATTATATTTATACCAATAAATTTATCTAATTATTTTTCCTTACAAAAGGTATGAAATTTCATAAAATAATTAAATAGTTTCAATCTCGTTTTCATACTTTTTATTTTATGGGTAACAAATTCATTGCCTTTTTCAACGTGTATAACATTTTGATAACAAGTTTTACGCATCCAGAGATTTGTATTGCATGGATCGACAGGTTAAATGATTAATTTCTAGGTTTTTGTTTAAATAACAAGGACTAACATTTTTATTTTCTCACACTTGAGGGCTTTATAAATGATATGCCAACAGACCCAATACTTGAAATTCATTCAACTGCATGACAAGTGATAATCACGCTTAGAGTTGTTGATAGTAGGATTCAAAGTGTAAAATAAAACTTCTATTTTTGAGTAATTTTTATAAGAGAAATGATCAATTAATACGTAGTGTAAGTGTAATACGCTTACATCACATTTTATACTGCTGATTTAGTTAAAATCAACGTATGACATTAATTTCCAACAACTTCCAACAATTTCTAATCATTAATTTAATTTTAATGAATCTCATCCATTAATTTTGACCAAATTAATAATGTAAGATATGGTGTAAGTTGCTTGTATTGACATTACGTGTTAAGTGATCCTTCCTCTTTTTATAAATGATATAGTAGCAATTAAGTGTTAATTAGAAATAAGAGTTTTATTAAGCTCTATATAGGGGCAAAACAAATTAGTATAATATTTTCCAAAGTAATATGTTTCCTAATGGGTGCTTGCCTAAGATGAGTGACCTACTTGAGAATAATTAAATGTTAATGACTGCAAACTTAAGATTTAGTCACAATGGTGTAACATATGTAAGGTTTATCTCTAGAAGATTTGTGTTCAACTGCTGATCATTGCATCCTTTAACTTAATCTTAGAACCAAAATAAAATAAAATAAAAATTAGTGATCATTGGTATAATTTACCCTATATTTTTAAACTTATACAAGGTAAGAAATAAGTGAAGTTGAGTTGAGCTGAATTAATCTCAATCCAGACTTAGCCCACTCAAATTAAGGTTAATTCATAATTTAGCTCATTTTTTTAGTGAGTCAATTTTTTTGACTCAATTTTAGCTCGCACCAAGTTTATGAGTTGCTCGGCTTGCTTATTAGTTCATGCATATAAAAAATTTAGAAAAATTGGTAATTTGAACATTTCATTTAAGTAATATTAGTAAATAATCAACTATAATTGTATTTTTAAAATACCTTTAACAATAATTTGAATTAATTTCAAACTAAATAATTGTGCATAAAAAGAATGAGCAACAACAGCCAACTACTGTAAACAAGTCGTTTAATATCATAAAGGAATTTTTTAAAAATAATAACAAAAAAATTAAACAACTAATAAATAAATTTAACTCTTCATAATCTTCATATGTTAACTTATCTATCCGAAACCTTCCGGTTCAAGCCTACAGATAACCATTCGAAATCATTACATGTTAAACCCCACAGTATTCAAAATCAACTAAGGGTCTAAATTGGCAAATTTAATTTATTCACGAGAATTTTTTATTGAGTACAAAATTAATAATTAAATAAATAATCTATAATATTTATGAGTTTGACTAGTTCAACTAATTTATCCATCTGAATTATGAAACTGCAACTCATTTTCACCTCACTTTCACCTTAGGAAAGGGATAAACAATTACAGAGGCCGGCCTATTTTATGTACCCAAGCGGTCCTGGCTTCGGATGAACGATAAGAACAATGAAATTGAGAAAAGAAATAAAAAAAAACAGGGAAGTGGGTGGCTTCCACGTGGCATCGAACCAGAGCAACTCCCACCAATATTTCTAGCTTTAATATGTGCATTACTGACCCGGCTGAAACCAGTTAATTTGGTTAGCAACACGCGAGGATATTTAAAAATATATATTCAGTTTTAATAATGCATTCATTCAATTTAATCTTATTATAAGCCAAGTCGTAATCCAGAAATAAAAATAATAAACATATTTTTGTCCAAATGTGTTTTCACCCTTCTGATTCAGACTTTTAATATATTAAAAAAATATTTTTTTACATTGCTATTAATTATTATAAAATAATAAAATATTTATTTAAAAATTAGGAATAAGACCGTTAACCTCCTGTATTTTCATCATTCTGATTTAGATTTCTAATATATTTTTCACATAATTATTAATTATTATACGCATTTCTTTTAGAAAATAAAACTATTTATTATTTATTTTTTAACAACTTGAGTGTAAATTATGAGGAAAATTAAAAACATTTTTATAAAAATTATATTAAAAATAAGTGATTAGAATTATTTAGTTATAATTTTAAAATAAATTAGTTTAGAGAAGTATAAACGGGGGGCAATGCCAGGTAATCTTGTTGTAAGTATCGTTATAACATGAAGGGAAATTAGAAATTGTTTCCGTTTAAAGAATTTCGTGGCAGCTTGGTCAAACGGGCGTGGAAATTGAGAATGTTTATAGTCAGAGAGAACGAATTCTGATTGGAATTTTTGCTTGGAAGACTTTGATTTATGGGTCGTACTAAAGTTTTAATCATGTGTTACACATTTCTTATTTTGACTGACAGCTATTCTCAAGAATATTTGATTTATTGAAATTTCTAAATTTGAAAGTTTTTCATTATAGAAATTTCTTACGATACGTTGCGAATCCCTTTTTAAGCGCATGACATTCACGTAATGGTGGTAACACATTTACATATTATCGACCCACCAAGAATTTATTTTCAGTATTTTTTAAATTTAATTATAAAAAATAATTTTATCTATTTAAAATTTTTACTTCTAGGCTTTTTTTAAAAACTTTAATAAAAATTAAAACCAAAATTAAATAATTCAAATCTTCATTGGATAAATTATTTCCAACATTTTAATTATAACCCAAATTTACTCTTCTTCAAATCAACAATATTTTTAAATAAATAGGTAATTTAAATATTTTAACATAAAAAATTATATAAGAAATTATTACAATTATGTTATCAAACATTTATTTATCAATTTATTTCTAATTTTTGACAGAATTTGCAAATATTCATAACTTTTATACATTCAGCACATTTTTAATTATTTTTAAAATTTAATATTTTTTAAAATAAAAACTCTTAAATTGAATTTATATTATATTGTTATACATATATAATTTCTTTTTTGATATTTTAATATTTGTAAATCCTACCTTTTGGAGGTTGGTAAGGGAGCCAGGACTTAACGCACTGAGTTCATACCAACTGGGGCGGACACTGCCTTCCATTTTCAATTATTATATTAAAAATTAGAGTGTTTATTCTACAGATAAGATGGTTAGTATTAGCATTAATTCAAATTTCTTTCACGATCAAAAAATGATTTTTGTGCCGCATTTTATTCATAAAAATTAAATTCTTAAAGTAATTGTTTTCGTATTTTTTTAACCATTTTGAAATTTTCAAAGCAAAAGCTCACCTTTTCGTTATAAAAATTAAAATTTAAAAATATAATTCATTAAAAAAAATTAATTTATTTACTTTAAAAGCAAACACTTGTACATCATCTATAGATCGTAAGGCAGGTAAAGTAATTGTTATAATATGTTAGACCCTAAATTTTAGGCTTCCAAATATTTTAGGTCCAAATTTTAGGACTTTATAATATTTTTATTTTTATAATAAAATTTAAAAAATTATAAAAACTAATTATCCAAATTGATTAGTAAAGCACCACATAATCACTTTCCTATAACGTCTAATTTTTTCTCTTATTTATCTCATAATTAAAATTTTTTATTTCCAAAATAATTACTTTTAATTTTAATATTAATTTATTTCAAAACTCCTATTTTCCACCATAATTATCTTTTCTAAATTTTTTCATAACATTTTATCATTAAATCCTTTTAGCGTTCATTTTTTAAAACTCTTCTCTATCTATTTCAATAAAAATATTTTTAATTTCTCTGTAAAATTAAGTATGTGTTTTAATTTAATCATTTTTACAAATTTTTCAGACCGAATAAAATTGAGTATAAAAATTTAATTAATAATTTTGCATCTCAAAAAATTAAAAAATAAAATTTTAATAAAAATACATTAATTTTATTAAAATATAAAAAAATCTCAATTTTAAATTCGATTTTAGAACCTTCAAATCATTAAGTCGCCGCAGCCGTGGATGTCGACGAGAGCTAGAGAAATCGAAAGAGATGAGTTACACGGGTCAAGGTTTCCATCACAGACCGCTGTCCACAGAGCTAATTGATTTATTGCTAATTCATTGTCTCATAAGAATAACTGCCCTCTGGTCAAGGAGGCAAAAAATGAACAAGAAACCGGAGTTAATGTCTACCAATTCTTTCTTCTTCATTCATCTTCAATTTCATTGTCCCTGCAACTCCATTTTTCTAATTTTAAGTTGGGGGTCAAGTTTGGGTGTGGACAGTGATATTCCTAAAATAATAATTTTGCCTCTTTCTGGGGTCCGGAAACTTTGTTGTGAAATTGCCTGGAAAAGAAGCGACAGAAGGACTTAATTGACAAAAATGTCAAAGTTTTGTTCTCGCGAATTGGAAATACATGCATCTGCAGACCTTAACTTTATAATCTGACAGGTTGGAAAATGAAGTTAATCTACGTACCTGCCTGTGTAAGCCGTCATCGCCTTCAATCCCAAATAAAATAAATGCCTAGATCATGACTTACGATTTCCAGAGACATATATGTATTTAAGCCAGTGTTATATATAAAAGTTGAGCGGTTCTTTTTTTCTTTTTTTCCAAAAATCATTTCTCTTCCGTTCTTTTTCACAGCATGGGTTTATATTCAAATTTATTTAATAACATATTGTTTAAAATTTTAATATAATAACATAGAAAACTTAAACTATTTATTTCAAAATTTATAATTTAAATATATTATAACACTACAAGAAAATAAGGTTTCAGCCATTGAAAATCAGTGACGGAAAAATCTATCTCTAATTACCGATGGATTTAGTGATAAATTGTCAATCCTTGGTGATTTGTCACTACTTTAGCAACAAAATGTTAGTCCCCCAGTAACGAGCCGCTAATTTAGCAAGAAAAAAGATTTCGTCACTAATGAATCACTAATTTTGCAACAGACAAGTTTTGCGTCGGTAATTTGTCGTAGTTTTAGTTATGGAAAGCCAATTTGTTAATAATCTGTGGATAATTTAGCCACAGAAATCAATTTCTATGGTAATTGGTCACTATTTTGGATGATTTGCCAGTCCCTTGCTTATCTGGTGTAGTTTTAGCAATGGATAGAATTTCAGTTAGTAACCTGTCACTATTTTGGTGACGAATCATATTTTAGTTGGTAATTTGTCACTAAAGTAGTGACAGATTATAAATCCGTTGGTAATCCATTGATGATTTAGCGATGGACTAAATTTGGTTGCTAATTTTACAACAAACTAATTTTCGCTGGTAATCTATCGCTAATTTAGCGATAGAACCATGTTAGCGATGGACTAAATTTGGTTGCTAATTTTACAACAAACTAATTTTCGCTGGTAATCTATCGCTAATTTAGCGATAGAACCATGTTTCATTGGCAATTGGTCACTAAATGTGTGATGGATTTGTATTTCAATGGTAATTCATTGCTACTTAATGATAAAACAGTTTTTTGTCGTTAATTTGTTGCAAATTTAGTGACAGGATTGTTTTCTGTTGGTAATCCATCACTAATTTTTCTATTTATTTTAATAAATCAAATAAAAAATAAATATAAATTAATAATATTTAGAGAGAGAACCCTCAATGCTTATACTCAAATAAATGATCAATTAAATTAAATGCTGAATAAAATGAAAAAGAAATTAATTTCCTGAATCGGGCTCATAAAACAATAAACTTGTCTAATTATTCTTTAAACCAATCATTAAAATACTAAATCGGACTTGAACCGGTCACTAAAAAGTTGAACGTGAATAAAACAATCATTAAAATATTAAACCGAGCTCATAAAACAATAAAACTTGTCTAATTATCTTTTAAACCAATTGTTAATAATATTTAGAGAGAAAACCCTCAATGCTCATACTGAAATAAATGATCAATTAAATTTAATGCCGAATAAAATGAAAAAGAAATTAATTTCCTGAATCGGGCTCATAAAACAATAAATTTATCTAATTATCTGTTCTAACTTTTTTCATAACATTCTACCTATTTCATTAAATCTTTTAAATGTTCATTTTTTAAGGCTCCTCTCAATCTATTTCAATAAAAATGTTTTTAATTTCCCTATAAAATTAAGTACTTGTTTTAATTTAATCATTTTTACAAATTTTTCATACTGAATAAAATTGAGTATAAAAATTTAATTAATAATTTTACATCTCAAAAAATTACAAAATAAAATTTTAATAAAAAATATATTAATTTTATTAAAATATAAAAAAATCTAAATTTTAAATTTGATTTTAGAACCTTCAAATCATTAAGTCGCCGTAGCTGTGGATATTGACGAGAGCTAGAGAAATCGAAAGAGATGAGTTACACGGGTCAAGGTTTCCATCACAGACCGTTGTCCACAGAGCTAATTGATTTATTGCTAATTCATTGTCTCATAAGAATAACTGCCCTCTGGTCAAGGAGGCAGAAAATAAACAAGAAACCGGAGTTAATGTCTACCAATTCTTTCTTCTTCATTCATCTTCAATTTCATTGTCCCTGCAACTCCATTTTTCTAATTTTAAGTTGGGGGTCAAGTTTGCATGTGGACAGTGATATTCCTAAAATAATAATTTTGCCTCTTTCTGGGGTCCGGAAACTTTGTTGTGAAATTGCCTGGAAAAGAAGCAACAGAAGGACTTAATTGACAAAATGTCAAAGTTTTGTTCCGGCAAATTGGAAATACATGCATCTGCAGACCTTAACTTGATAATCTGACAGGTTGGAAAATGAAGTTAATCTACGTACTTGCCTGTGTAAGCCGTCATCGCCTTCAATCCCAAATAAAATAAACGCCTAGATCATGACCTACGATTTCCAGAGACGTATATGTATTTAAGTCAGTGTTATATATAAAAGTTGAACGGTTCTTTTTTCCCAAAAATCATTTCTCTTCTGTTCTTTTTCACAGCATGGGTTTATATTCAAATTTATTTAATAACATATTGTTTAAAATTTTAATATAATAACATAGAAAACTAAAACTATTTATTTTGAAATTTATAATTCAAATGTATTATAACACTATAATTCAAATGCAAAACCAAGATCTAGGCAACTCCCATTCCGTAGGAAGTTGCACCTTGCCGAGAACTACCCACAGCAAGATCTTGATACCCCCAAAACCAAGAGCTCCCCATGGCAACCATTAGGCTTGCAATAACAGGATTGTCCTCTTTCTTTTGCGTAATATAGTCACACACTAGCTAGTGGAATGTATACCAATGTGTAGCTTTCTCTTGGTAATTTAAATAGATATACCACCATGAAATTAAATATAGATTTTCCTTCTTTAAATAGGATGGGGACATGAAGAAATTATATTTCAATTTGAATGGATGAAGAGTCAGATTGTGAAAATAAACATAGCATTCTAGATGACAATCATGGGACTAAGTAGTTTGGAACAAAAGTATGATACAACTAGTGTTGTATTACAGTGGTGGGGAGGATCCCCTTATTGCCTTTGTGTGTATAAATAAAGAGAAACGCAACTCATTAGACTAGGAAATGGACAAGGTTAAGATCTACGTCTTTGGGAATTCTACGAGGAGGAGGGAACTTGGGAAGGGAGTGAGCAATTCTCTTTGCCATCTCTAGGTAGGACACATACTTGTCAATCAACTCAATGGCCTTAGGGTCAAGACTGTATATGCTGTGTTTGATGTCAACATCTTCAAAAGTGGCTGCTTGGAGAGAACGGGTGATGAGCAAACTGCTGCTAAATGCGGGTTTGCTTTGTTTAATGGCTTGGATTTCTTTAAATGCTCTTTTCTTGATGGTCCAAGCTCCCGTCTTCCAGTCGAAGTCATATAGCACAAGGAATCTCTGGCCATACATGGACAAGAATTCTAAGGCAGCAAGGATGAATTCGAACTCCTCCATGGACATATGGTAAGCGAAGTTAAGTCTGGTCCATCCAGGTTTCACTCCGTTGTATCCCTGCATTTGCCATTAAATATGTCATTCATGAATTCATATTTTTGATTTTGTGGATAAAAATGGTATAATCTTTGTTGATAATTACCTTTTGTATAGCATTTCTGAAGGCGTGGGAGTGAGGCTCCTCAACATGGAGGAGGTGGTGACCATATGGTCCAGCACACGCACAGCCACCTCGAGCTTGGATGCCAAAAAGGTCATTGAGGAGTTTCGCTACAAAAGGGCCGTGCAAGGGCTTACCTCTCATGTTGCCCGATTCTCTCCACATGTTCATCCCTGCCAACTGCTTTGTCGCACTTCCATCCATGTTGGTGGAAGAGGAATTTGTTGTAGAGAAGACGAGAAAGGACAAGATTGCTTGCCGCTTTACACTCGTGTTTCCTAGTACCCATATGTTGGGATTTGATAAAAGTCTATCTAGTGCTAATTCGATGAGAATGTGTTCTTGTTTCTGGATCACTTCATAGCCTATGTATTCTTTGATCCAGAAAGCCATTGCCGCTCTAACTTTTTGCACTATTTGGGGAGTACCCGCATCTTCCCTTTCTTCTATGTCCTCGTAGTATAACGTATCCTGCATTAATTTGATCGAACAAATGTATTAGTTACAAGAGGCAAATAGTTATTGATTTCAATATTGGTGTCACTACTGTCCACAAGGTGGAGGGTGTCTAAATAAATTGAAAAGATGCACGCTGATGGAAGAGACCAAGATTAATAGTTTAAGCTCAATACTTGCCTTTTCACTAAATCCATTGACAAAACTAACAGTTCCTCCACCACATGTAGAAGGAGGAGAAGATCCAAGTTGGTAGAGGATCTTGCTCATGAGAAGAATTCCGGGAGTACCAGGTCCTCCTACAAACTTGTGAGGACTAAGGAATACTGCATCGTATCCATCCATATCACCGGACCTCATGTCTATGTCTACGTAAGGACCACTTCATTCACAAACAATTCCAACAAGAAAAAGAAAACTAATTAAGTGATTGAGTTGCGGTAAGAAAGGATGTAGAAGAAATGTTATATAGGAAAAAGAGATCATATATATGGTATACCTGGCAGCAAAATCAAAGCAAGCAAAAGCACCAAATCGGTGAAGAAGGGAAGCAATGGCGCGGGTGTCGGAGTAAATGCCGGTGACATTGCTACAGGCAGAGAAGGAACCCAGAAGAGGGCGGTTTGTTCTACTGTAAGATTCAAGTTCAAGCTTGAGGGCCTTGAGGTCTATCAAGCCATTGTCATCTAATCCAATCTCCACAACTTCAGCTAGGCTCTGGCGCCAAGAGAGGAGATTGGAATGGTGTTCATAAGGACCAACGAATACAACCCATCTTTCTTCATCCTTAAGTTCACCTAGAACCCTTTCTCTCATAGTTGAAGCTACGGCGAGACCCATGACCTCCTGGAGCCTCTTGATGGCAGCAGTGGTGCCGGAGCCAACAAAGAGGATTGCATCATCTTCTTTACCCCCAAGACAGCTTTTGATGTACTTGCCTGCTTCATGCACCATTTTGGTGGTTTGATGACCAACAAAACTGTCGCTTGTATGAGTATTCCCTGTATTTTAATTAAGTATAAAATTGATTAAATGAACAAGATTAAGGAAATAAATTAATTACTATCTAGGCAAATAAATATTTTTAAGTGAAAAATAGGCTTGTACCATAAACAGGAAGAACATGATTAATAATGTAATCCTCGATATAGTGAAGGCTGCGGCCGGAGGCAGTGTAGTCGGCGTAGGTGAGGCGACGCTTGCCAAAGGGAGTGTCGAACTCGACTTCAGTGCCAATAACTTGGGAGCGCAGCCAGGCAAGCTTCTTCTCCGGTGAGCCGCTCGGCACTCCGGTCTCCTTCTCCAGCATTCGGAACGATTCCGTCCTCAAATCCAAATTCCCTCCATCCTCCATTAATCCCTGGTATAGCTGGTAGCTTCCTTTGCCCATGCTATTGCTCTTCACCAGGTTCTTACTCTCCTTGGAATTGACCAGTTTACTCTCTTTCACCAAGCAGGGTTCCTCGACGGCAAACACCATTAATGTGTATTATCAGAATTTACTGGCTTCGGAAAATTTTGAGTATGTGAACTTGCAAGAGCTGTCTGTGCAGTTCTGAATTGATGGAATGGAGCAATGGATGTGCATGGGTATTTATAGGGTTAAGTTAGCCACTTGCCTTGACCATATTCGCCACCATCACCTACGGTTATATTGGTAAGCGCCTTGCAAAGGAGAGCGTGTAACATAGCACATAAAATGTGACCAGAGTGCTTCTTACTAATTAATAATTGCAAAGGACCAGAAGAAGACAGTATAATCGGGTCGGTTCCTAGAAATTTCCCTTGAAGACTCTCTGAATTCTTTTATTTATCATCTTGTGGGTTTAGAAATTTAATTTAGTTCAACTTAATTGGTCAATGGATCAACTGTTGGAATGGTTCCACATTGTTGTCACATTCTCCTCCCTTCGTTCAAAATACTTGACTTGGAAAAATATGTGAATAGATATTTGACAAAGTCTTGATCGAATGAGGATTGAAACCCTCGCACTCAAAGTGGGTAATATTATATTTACCCAAGTAAATTTATCTAATTATTTTTCCTTACAAAAAGTACGAAATTCAAAAAATAAGTAAATCATTTCAGTCTCGTTCTGATATTGTTATTTTATGGGTGACAAATTCATTGACTTTTTCAATAAATATAACGTTTTGATAACAAGGTTTACGCATCCAGAGACTTGCTTAGCATGGATCGACAGGGTAAATGATTAATTTCTATTTTTTTTAATAAGAAGGACTGACTTTTTGTTTTCTTACAGTTGAGGACTTTCTTTTTTGTAAATGATATGCTAATAGACCCAATAATTGAGATTCATTCAACTTAATGACAATTGATAATAATCAAGGTTAAAGTTGTTGATAGGGGGATTGAAAGTGCAAAATAGAAATTTTTTGAATAATTTTTATAAAAAAGAAAGTAGTAAGTATTAATCAGAAGTAAGAGTTTCATTACATTCTATCCAGGCATAAAATAAATTAGTATAAAATTTTCCAAATGAATATGTTTCTTAATGGGTGCTTAATTGCCTAAGTTGAGTGACATAATTGAGAATAATTGAAAGTTAGTGATTATAACACGTTTTGTCTAGAAGTCATAGGTTCCTTCTTACCATCCCGCACTACGTACCTAAAAAAAAAAAAATTAGTAACTATTGGAGTAATTTACTATATATCTTTAAACATGTACAAATAGAGATGAAAATGAGTAGAGTTGAGCTGATATTTGACTCACTTAAATTTAAGTTAGGTCACTGTTCAATTCTTTTTTTATTTTTTTTGAGTGAGCCAGTTTTTTTTTTTTTTTTCTCAAGGTCAACTTGTACTAAGTTCATGAGGAGCTTAAATTCACTTATTAGCTCGTATATATAAATAATCGATAAAATTTATAATTTGAATATGTCATTTAACTATACTAAAAAATAATCAATTATGATAATAAATTTAAAATATCTTTAAGTATAAATTGAATTGATATCAACTTATATCATTGTGTATAAAACATTCAAATAACTAGATTGACTACCGTTAACAAGTTATTAAATTTTATAAAGGAAACTTTTAAAGAAAAAAATAAATAAACAACTAGCAAAAGAAGTCTAACTCTTCACAATCTTCTTATATTACCTTACCTAGTCATAATCTTCCAGATCAAGCATGCAAATAACTATTCAAAAATCATTATATGTTAAATTCAAAATCAACTTCAACCACAAATTGGCAACTTCTAATTTATTCATAAAAATCCCCCATCGAATACAAAATTGATAAATTGAACAAAAATTCTATAATATTCATGAATTTAACCCATCAAATTAATTATTAGATCAAATAATCAACCATTTAGAAGCTGGCTGGATTGATTTCACTCCCCCGCGTACAAGGAAAGGGATTAACAATTACAGAATCCGGAATATTTCATATACGCAAGCGGTCCAGACTCCAGGTGAACGGGAAGAAGAATAAAGCTGAGGAGAAAATTAAAAAAAAAAAAACAGGGAAGTGGTTGGCTTCCACGTGGCATTGAACCAGAGCACCTCCCTCCAAGATTTCGACCTTTAACAGACTGACCCGGCAGCAACTGGTTAACTCGGAGAGCAACGCGGAGGATATTTAAAAATATATTCAACAAACGGGTCAAATAATTAATAATGCATTCATTCAATCTATTATAAGCCAAGTCATAATCCAAAAAACAGAATAATAAAATATATTTTTGTCCTTATCTGAAGTGATTTATTTAAAGTTCAAGAATTAGACTCGTGACCCAAAGTGTTTTCACACTTCTGATTTAGATTTTTTAATATACTAAGAAATATATTTTTTACATCACTATTAATTATTATTGAACAATAAAATATTTATAAAATTTATTTGCAAATTAGGTATAAGATCCTTGACTTATGCATTTTCATCCATTTAGACTTCCAATATATTTTTCCACATCATTATTAATTATTATTCACAATTCTTTTAGAAAATAAAAATAGCTATTTTTTTATTTTCAACTACTTTAGTTATAATTTTAAAATAAACTAGTTTAGAAACGTTTAAACGAGGGCAATTACAGATAATCTTGTAGTAAGTGTAGTTAACATGAAATGAAAATTGGGAATTAATTCCGTTTAAAGAATTTCAGGGCAGCTTGGTCAAACAGGAGGGCTTGGAGCGTGCAAATTGAGAATATTAATGGTCAGAGAAAAGGAATTCTGGTCGGAATTTTTACTTGAAAAACTTTGATTTATGGGTCATGTAATAAAGTTCTAAATAGATGTTACACTTTTCTTATGTTGACTGATAGCTATTCTCAAGAATTTTATGGAAATGTCTAAATTTGAAAATTTTTATTATAGAAAGTTCTTTTTTTAATTTATGTAATGCGAGTCATTCTCTGGAAACATTTGATTTATCGAAGCTTCTAAAGAATTTTATTTAAAAAATTAATTTATTTATTTGGTTACCTGAAAAAACTTGTATGCAAATGTTATAAATTAAAAAACAGACATTTTTAATAATTTTTTGATCTTTATGCCCGTTCAAATATTGAAAATAAAAATAAAAATATATTAGAAAATTTTTTGAAAAGTTTAAAAATTTAATTTAATTTTTTTTTTCTTGTCAGACTACACTAAATAATATGATAAAAACTAAAAGACGTGGTATAGAAAACATCCTTATCAGAGTTAGAGATAGGATTTCTTTCGATAAGATGCGAATTCCTTATTTGACATGACAGTCAGTGTAACGATGGAACCACATTTACATAATATGTACTTGTTTGTAAGAATTTAATTTCAGTAATTTTTAATTTTTAATTATAAAAACATGATTTTACTAGTTCAGAATTCTTATTTTTGGGATATATTTTTTAAAAAATAATAAATAAATAAATAAAATTAGAAATATCCAAACTCGTACTTATTGTAATTAATGAAATAAGTGTAAATAATTTGAATTTTGTTAAATAAATTATCCCAATATTTTACCAATTTACCCTTAATCAAATCAATAACTGATTTGGCAATATTTGAATAAATGAATAATTTAGACATTTTAGCATAAAAAATAATATAAAAAATTATTATAACTATTTATTTATCAAATTATTTTTAATTTTTAATAGAAATTTACAAATAGTCCTAACCTTTAAAGTTTGACAACTTTTTTAACCATTTTTAAAATTTAAAATCTTTTAAAATTAAAAGCTCTCGCATATATAATTTCTCTTTTAAAATTTTAATATTAATAAATTCTGCCTCATTGAAGGTCCGTAAGAGAGTCAGGGTTTAACTGAATGATTATTATAACTATTTTATCAATTATAAATTTATTAATTTATTTTTATTTTTAGTAAAATTTATAAATATTCTTAATTTTTATATTTTCAACTCTTTTTATATTTATTTTTATATTTGACACCTTGTAAGATAAATAATTCACATAAATAGACTCTATGTTATAATGCTATGCATGTATAATTTCTTCTTTTATATTTTAATATTAATAAATTCTACCTTATTGGATGTTGGTAAAGTCGCCAGGACTTGACTGAACGCACAGGTTTCTTGCCTGCTGGGACGGACACCGTCTTCAAATTTCATTTATTATATTAAAAATTAGAGTGTTTATTCAACGCAGAAGATATTTAGTATTAGCATTCAAATTTCTTTCATGATGACATAGAAATAATTTATTTATCATAATTTATTCATAAAAAATTAAATTCTTAAAATATATTTTTTTATTTTTTAAAACCATTTTGAAATTTTCATAGAGAAAAGAACTCAACTTTTCGTTATAAAAATTAAATTTTAAATATAGAATTTGTTTAAAAAATAATAATTTATTTACTTTAAAAACGAACACTTGTTCGTCGTCCGTGGATGGTGAGGAGAGCTGGAGAACTCCAAAGAGACGGATTACACGCGTCAAGATTTCCATTACAGACTGCTGTCCGCGAAGCTCTTAGGTGAAGATGGTAGAAAATGAACAAGAGACAGGAGTTAACGTCTACCAATTCTTCCTTCTCCCTTCACCTTGAATTTCGTCATCCCTACAACTCCATTTTTCTAATTTTAATTTTGGTGGTCAAGTTTGGATGTGGACAGTTATATTTTTAAATTGATAATTTTTACTTTTATTTGCGGTCCGGAAACTTTGGCGTGAAAACGGCTTGGAGCAGAAGGACTTAATTAACAAAATGTCAACTGTTTGAATCGAAGAATTGCAAATACACGCACATGCAGACCTTAATTTGATAATCTGACCAACTTGAAATATATATATATATATATATGCATATATATGTATGTATGTATGAACACCTGCCAGCGTCAACCGTCAACGCCTTGCATCCCAAATAAAATAGCTGCCTAGATCATGACCTACCATGTCCTAATACATGCATGTATGTACCTCAATACAAGTTCAATCATTTTCATGGAAAAGCGTAATATGCCCTCTTTATTTTAATTAACTTATATAAAAGATAGAAGTATTTCTCTCGCATTAACTCCTCTACTTCTCCAATGGCCTCATCTCTTGAATGGTTCTTCCATAACATTTTCATCAAGGAAATTTCCTTTGAATATAACTTTTTTATCCGTCGATCAAGGATGGCTACTGATTTCTTAGTATAGTATAGGCCCATACCTAATTGAACATCTTGGGGAGTTATCACATGAGAACGATATGGCAAATACTTGCATAGCATAGAGATATAAAACACTAGGCACACTATAGAGAGCTTGGGTGGAAGCGCAAATCAATAGGCCATTTTACCAATCTGGTCCAAATTCTCAAATGGGCCTATATATCTAGGGTTAAACTTCCCTCCTTCCTCAAATCTTATCACTTCTTTCATGAGGGGCACTCAAAAAAATACATGGTCACTGAACAAAAACTCCAATTCTCTAATGGCCACGACCCGCATATACCTTTTGCCGTCTCTATGCAACCATGGACTCTCCAACAGGTGTACCAACCCAAAACGGACAATCCAAAAGTGCAAACTGAATACTAAACAATAAAAACAAAATACAAATATGCATACAAGTGGATAGACTTGGAATCAAACAACACACAAGCAAGCAAAGAACAAACGGGTGACATACCAATAGCCATTGCATTGGAGGCCTACACATCCTGTCAAAGCAAATACCTGGGCTTGGCTCCTCCCAAGTTGGTCACGTCCTCTATAGGACGAACCACGACCATTGGAACCCACAGATTTGTCCATAGATTGAGCTGGTATGGATAAAGATGAGTGAGCCATCGGAAGCGCTCCCAGCTTTCTAATTAACGGGCAGTTCCTCTTAATGTGGTCTAGACTACCACATTGAAAACAAGCTCCAATCTCTCGGTAACAAATCCCAATATGCCCCTTCCCATAAGTATGGCATGGGGAGAGGGTCAAGATGTGTGACAACCCAAACCAATTTCGGTTTTTGATTTTATATAAATTTATGTATTTTGTTACATTTTAAAATTTATTTGGAAGGAATTTAAGGGGTTTAAGATTAAGCAAAACATATATGAAAGTTTGGAAATAAGTTTTTGTTAAAAAAAAAAAATTACCGTAGCGCTACATTCTGGAATTTTTGCGCCGTGGTGTGCCTAGGCACGCTACAACGCTGAGCACTCGAATGGGCATGCCAAATCGCGGTTTTTCATGTTTTCTAAAATTTTTGAAATTTTTAACCCTTTCAAAGACCCCTAAACCTTCTTAGACTCCTAGAACTAAAAATAAAGATTTTGATAATATCCTAAGGTACCCAAAATTGATCTAAAAATTTATAAGAGCAAAAAATTGAGAGGTATTAAGCAAAATGGGTAATTTGGTCATTCTGCCCCCATGACCCATTCTTTAAACCCCCAACCCATTCTAAGTCTCCTAAAAGACCCTTTTCCTGCATGAAAACCTAAAAAGAGAGAGAGGAGAAGAAAGAAGAGAAATGGGAGAAAAATAAGCAAAAAAATAAGGGATCTCACTCCTACTTGGTTTATTCTTCAAATTTTTTATACATCTAACTTATTTACTATATTCTAGAGTTTTTAATTGATGTAGATTTTGTATTTAATATTGTTTGTGTGTTGTAAAAAGAGAAATGCGGGTTTAACCCTACCCATAGGAAATATTGCATGATTTTAGTGATTTTAGTCAAAATAACTTTAGATTTTACTATATTTTGAGTGAATCTATACTCATAGCAAATTTTTGTGGATCTTAATCTTGTATTTGTGGTTTAAAATAGACAGAAAAATGGCATGTTTGTCTTGAACCCAAAAGTTGAGAAAGAGTAAGGACATGTTTGATTTGAACCCAAAAGTTGAGAGAAGAGTAAGGGTTTGTATCATGTAATCTAGGGCATAAACATGTATTTACGCTTTACATATAGGATGTTATTCTCATTTCATATGTGCATCCCACATATAAAGGAAGAAGGCAGAACTGAGCCAAATCTCAAGCTTACAGCTTTAGGACCCTATTCTTAGACCATCTACTTTAGTGTGAATGGCATATTTTCTAAACTTAACTTTTTAATTAAATGTATGTTTATGTGAGAACATGAATTGTTTTGAAACCATGAGTGTATATTTGGTATAAAGACATAGAAATAGAGTGTTTATATTCTACTTTTAACATGTATGTAGGTTTTAATAATTTCATGAGACTTTAGTATTTTGGCACTTAGACTGAACTGTCAGACAGCCATCTACAGCAGGTAGTAGTCTTACATACATGACATTGGACCCAATACCGTCTCAGAGCACCACAGATTGTGTCAGCTTAGCTTGGAATTGTGACCCATTGTGCGCGCTGCACAGTGTAATAGTGTCTGACATATTTAGATGATTTTTTATAATTTAAATGTTTTACTACCCTTAGAGATTGTTGCTATGCACACCGATCAAAGTTATATACCTATGCATGACTATGATTTAAATGTGATTCTCTAACATGTTTCTTGATAACCTTTTATTATGGATTATGATTATGGTTGGTATGCACTGAAATAGAAAGCAGTTGCTGTGATATTCCTTATTTATACTTTTCTTTGATATAAATATTTATGAATAATGGATTTATATACTATAAATATGAAATTCTCTCTATTTACCTAAGTTTAGCCTATATGCTATTCATTGGGAATCCTATTCTCATTACTTTATTTTTATAACTTTAGGCCTCCATAGTTGATACCCTCGCACTTATTACTGCATGTGCCTTCATAACTCACTAGTTGAGATAACTAGATATAGTTGAGGGTATATTTTATGGTAGTTAGAGTTACTTTTAAAATGATGTAACCATGTTATTTACATTGATACTTTGTATGGTAATCTTTTGTATAATGAATCTCAGTACAAGACTTCTGGTCATAGGGTGATGATGTTGTTGATGTAGATATATTTGTGTTGGAGATGTATCTAGATTGCTTATGGGTGTTGATAGTAGAGTACATGCTATTAGTTGTGAAATAACGTTGAGATGTGAATAATGTGTTAGGAATATATTAATTTTGTTACAAGTACAGATTGAGTTTAAACAGAAAGGGTTCAACAACTGGCATGCTACCAAATTTTCGTTCAGTGGGTGTTGGCCGTTACCCCAGCTGTTGCGTCCCGCTGAGTGGCTAGATGGGTAGGGTGTGACAAGACAAGCTGTGCAGCACTCTGCTAGCTTGATTGATAAGTGTCAACAGGCTCACTCATCGGCATAGTAACACTCACCAAATGGTATTCTGAGTGAGACTATCCTACTTGCATAGGCCGCTGTGCATGAGAAACTATCCCCTTGGCTAAACACATATTACCACTGAAGGCACCTGATGTCTTGGCCTTCTTACTCATCTCTCTAGATGCACGCTTCTCCAATTCTTTAGATTTTATGGTGTGAGCCGTATCTACATAAGTCAATCTGCTCATCTATGGCACTAACACCTGAAACAGAGGAGCCACTAATCCTCTAATGAACCTCTTGGTCTGCTATCTCTCATCATCAACCAATGGGAAGCATACCAAGATAGCTGATTAAACCTAGCCTTATACTCCAAAATAGTCATGCTCGGAGTCTACTTTAACTACTCAAACTCTATAGTTGGCTTGTCCCTCCTATTCTTACAGAAGAAGCAGCCTAGAAATAGCTCAGTGAACTCTTCTCACCTCAGTGGAGCTGCATCCTTAGGCCTCGACGAAAGCAAGGTTTTATATCAATTCCATGTTCTGTCCTCCAACATAAAGACAACTAGTTACACTTGCCTACTGCTAAGGCACTGTAAACCCTCCAGAACCCTTTCCATCTCGTGTAAGAACTGATGTGGATCCACACCCAGATCCAATCCAAAAAAAGAAGGAGCTTTGAGTTTAACAAAATCCTAAAGTGACACTTCCTTACCCCCATCAAACTGGCCTTTTTCCCTTTTTTGCTTGGGAGGGACCTGGATTAGCCATCAACTTGGTTAATTCGACAACAGCTTGCTAGACTCCACGTAGTCCAACGACTATCTCGACCAACACACTCGGAAGATTGAGCGGCTAAGTAACACTCTCTTCAAAAATAGGCTCATTAGCCCATCACACTGTCCTACTATGGCTTCTCCCTCAACCGCTGCCACGTCCCTTACCTCAACCTCTCACAGAGGAAAAAAGAGGTCCCTCAAGTGCCATCACAGGAGCACCTAGATCCTCAAGAGCTTCTCGGCTCTTAGCTCCCTAAGGATGAAGCGAGGCACCATGTGACACGTCCATTTAGCAAAACAATATAGAGATTTTGCATAAATCAAACATTTAGAACAATCAGGAGGTGCCAAACAGACAAAAGAACAATTACTAATAAAGAGTATAACCACTCGGATTTCTAATAGAAGAATAAGGTTTAACACCTAAGAGGCCTTTTATAGCACCTCAATTATGAGTATGATGTGCTTCATAATCATAATTGGGGCTCCACCAAAAGACTCTCATTCTATATGCCATGGAAAGCCCAGGGCTCTGATACCATATTTGTCACGACCCTAACTCAAGAGCCGCGACTAGTGCTAGGGACAAGCAACCCATCTTTGGTAAGCCTTAGTGACAAATTGCATAAAATAAGCTAAGTGCGGGAATTTCTAGAAATTTCGGTAGAGTCTCCCCTAAATATCGGACATCTACCAAAATTTCACATATTGTACACTCATTCCTACTCTCTACAGCAGATCACTAGGCAAGTAATATAACAAGTTTCAAATAAATTTCCATAGACATTATAATATAAACTGCACCAACAAGTAATCCACAATCCATAAACCCTTTTATTAAGCTCCTAAATTTTCCGCTCTTGTCAATTATATCCCTTAATTATCAAAATTTCCTAATTACCCTAAATTGGGGTATTATAGAGGTACTATTAGATACCCTGGAAGGTGATGAACAAAGAGTTTCTAAACTGCTGTTTTCTGATGGAGATAACTCTAGATTGCCTGGTTCTACTATTCTATCTTTTTTGCTGTATTAATCCATGATAATTCAACATCAATTGGAAAATGAACAAATCTTCCATCTTTGTTCGTACGCTAAAGCTAGCTAGCATCTTCTTTGAACATCACATATCTACTGATAATTATCTTACCTCTAATAGGGTTATACAAACTATATACTTTGGATTACAAATTATAACCAACAAAAATCTGTTTTGCTAATTTTTAATCAAGTTTATGACAAGATGATTTTACCAAGGCATAGGCTGTACAACCAAAAATTTTTAAATGCCTTATCCAAGACTTAAAACCTCTCCATACTCCATAAGGTGTCTAATTTGGAACTACCTTTGTAGGAGAAAGATTAAGGAGATATACACTAGTAGTTACTACTTTTGCCTAGAACTTATTTGGAGGCCCTTTTATCTTCAACATGCCTCAACCCATTTCTACCCCAGTCCAATTCTTTCATTTAGCAATGCCATTTTGTTTCAGTGTATGTGGTGAAGTGAGCTCCCTATGAATTCCGTGCTCCTTGCAAAATGTGTCAAATTCGTTAGAGCAAACTCTACCTCCTCTATTTGTATGCAACACCTTTATACAATAATCACTTTACTTTTCTACTAGGACTTTAAATTTCTTAAAATTTTCAAATACTTCAAATTTCAGTTCTAAGAAATAAACCCAATTCATCCTACTAAAATCATTAGTAAATTGGAGAAAATAATGATCTCCACTGAAGGACTTAGTATCCATTGGTTGATACAAATCAGCATGCACTAACTCAAGGCCATGAAAAGCGTTCCAAAACTTTCCTAGAGGAAATGACTTTCGACTTTGTTTTCCAAGACACAACCTTCATAGAATTCAAGAGCATCAGTGTTTGGTGAATCCAAAATCATATCTTTTTGATTCAACAACTTCAGCCCATTGAAATGCAAGTGACCATGACGTAAATGCCACAACTCATACACACTAACAATTTTTTTTATTTGGGAAACAAATGCCCTTTTCTTAGCAACTGAAACTTCAAGTGGGAACATTTTATTTTAAGTCATGCCAATGCTAACAATTATTTAACCCGTCTTCTTGTCTTGAATAATACAATGGCCACTCTTAAATGAAATTGAGTACCCACTAGCCAATAATTGTCTGACACTCAACAATTTATGAGCCAAACGAGGAACAAATAGCACATCATGCCATAATTGAATTTTTCCATGGCGAGTATGGTACGTAGCAATTGTACCTTTTCTTTCAACTTATACCTACTTGTTATCCCCAAGTTTTATTTCTAATTTTTGTGGCACATCTAACTCCTTAAACAATGAATGTGAGCTAGACATGTGATCAAAACAGCCACTATCAACAAACCACTCATCATCGAAAGACTTCATTGTCATATAAATGGGCATGAACAATGTTTCTGCTTCATCTTTGTTTGCAAAACTTGCCTGTTTTTGTTCATCCTTTTTGCTTTATCCAGAAATTAACTTTTTTGTGATCAAATGTTTTGCAATAATTGTATTGAAGTGAACCTTTTGAATTAAAGTGTCTCTACTTAGTAGATCGGCCTCATCCTCTACCTGTTGCATGGCCACCTCGTTCTTTACCACAAAATCTACTTCTACCATTTTCACTACCAATGAAATTTTCCACATTTTTTCTTAAAGACTCTCCCTTCACCTACAATGCCTTTTCTTTATTTTTTTTCTTGCGATCTATTTAGCCTTCCTCATGAGCTTGCAAAGAACTCATTAGTTCAACGAATGAATAGAAAAACAAATCTTTGGACTCTTCAATTGCAACAACAACGTGATCAAATTTTGAAGTAAGAGTTCTTAATGCTTCAGCAACCACAATCTTATCAGAAATTTGTTCACCATATGATTTCGTTTGATTAACTAATGTAGAACCCTAGACAGATAATCTTGCAGCATTTCGTTCTTTTTCATTTGCAAATTCTCAAATTCATTACGAAAGGAGTGAAGTTTCGTAGCAATTACCTTTATAGAGGCCTGAACTCAATTTTTAGAATCTGCCATGCCACCTTTGAAGTTGCTAGAGATGCAATTCTAGAGAATTTGGTGTCATGAATTGCTTGTTGAAGTAAAAAAAAAAAAAAAAAAAAAAAAAAAAAAAAAAAAAAAAAAAAGAAGGAGCTTTGGCATCTTTCTTTCAATTTTCTCTCGATCTTTGTTGATCATTATCTAGGCCTGCAAACCTATCCTCCACCAAATCCCATAGCTTTTGAGATTTGAAGAGGTTTTCATTCTAATACACCAAAACTCATATTTATCCTTATTAAAAATGGGAATCAAAGGCTTAGACGACGTAGAGGTGCCATTGACAGCCATAAAATTGCTCTCACTTTATCTTCTCAGCTCACAATCGAATCCGAAATAGAAGGATAAATAGGAGCTATAGTGCTTTGTTTTTTCGCTGAACTCACTCTCTCTTAAAAGCTCTGATACCACAAAAGTTGGCACTGAAAAAGTCAAAGAAATAAAGCAGCAAAGTCACACACATTTCATATATCATAAAGGCTGTAAATATGCTTACATCACGTATATCACGTAACCCACTATTAGAAAAATATCTTAAACGTGATTTGAAGCACTACTCAACTGTGTCAAAGATGATGATGAGGTGAGAAACTGAAGGTTGGTCATGAATTTGAGCTTCTGGATCACATTGAGCACTGAAGAGAGACAATCCATGAAAAGATCCCATTGAAGAATGGCACTTGCGTTCTCTCCTCATTCCTCTCTCTCTCTCTCTCTCTCTCTCTCTCTCTCTCTCTCTCTCTCTCTCTCTAGTTTTCCTCTCCTTTCTTTCCCTCCCTTCTAATCTATATAAAGAGCAGAGCAGGAGAGCAACTGGATTTGGCCGCAGAAGCTACCCCCTCGACAATGAGACATGCCGACTTGCTAGAAGCTGAGAGTGACGACCGAAGAGAAAGGTTATAGAAGCTCTATTCAACACCTACAAACCAGGGGTGAACAGAGGTCAACGGTGAAGGAGAGGTCGACAATGAAACCAGGGGCTCTGTTGTCATGAACAGGGTAATTTAGGAATTAAAAGGAGACTAAGGATAGAAATATCAATTTAACTCCAAAATCAGTTTTTAATTATTTGCTAAAATGCCACCTACCCCAAAAGTAAAAACACTTCCCTCCTCAGTTTCAAATTTTTGCTTCTGCTTTTGGGTTTATCAACTTAAAAATGAGAAGTAATAACCAGAATCTGCAACCCAAATTGCATGCAGTGCAAAAGTGATTATTAGAAGTGGATGCAAACACCCCCTCACTAAAGGACTTGTTACCCACCCCCTCTTAAGGGAATGTTTGGTTTGGAGGAAATATTTGGTTGCAATTATAAATATATATATATATATATATGTGCTGATAAAAAATTATTTTTTTTACAATTTCCTTTAACTTAAAAAGATTACTTTTTCGAAATCCAATTTTCTTCTTCTTTTTTATATTAAGTTCAATAAAAGCCATAAAATAAAAATGGTCGAAAAATCCGGAACAACCAATCAGGGACTCCGGTTAATTGAGATTTCAGTTGTGCTGCTCATCCTCCAAAGAGATATATTACAAAGGTTACAGTCCATATTCATAGCATTTATGATTTGTACTTTCCACTCATTTAATTTTATTATGTGATAAAAAATTCCGAGGTATAAAACGAAATTAAGAAATTAGTTTACAAAACCAAATTATATATAAGTGCCGAGGAAGGATTAGAGTTCGAACTCTCTGACATTTAAAATAAGAAAAAATGTCATTAGAGCAACAGGGTATCCGCTAGATGGTATTATTTATTTTAAATCTTACAAGTTGAATACACAATGGATGGGGGCCCAAACAAAACCATGCATATTTGCATCAAAACCTCTTTGACACAAAATATTGTATTGTATACCATAAAATACCCAGGATGCTTCTGTGAAGCTGAATCCAAGACTGATGTTGCTATATATGCTATGCACTGGCACTTGATGTGCGCAAAAGCTAGAATTGGGCAACTCCCAATCCGTAGGAAGCTGCACCCCGCGGAGAACTATATACCCACAGGGAGATCTTGATAACCCCAAGAACCAAAGGCTCCCCATGGCGACCATCAGGTTTGGAATAACAGGATTGGCCTCTTTCTTATGCATAATATAATCACACACTAGCTAGTGGAATGTATAGCAATATGTGGCTTTCTCTTGGTAATTTAAATTGATATACCACCATGAAATTACATATAGGTTTTCCTTCTTTAAATAAAATGGTGACATGAAGAAATTATATTTCAATTTGAATGGATGAAGAGTTAGAATGTGAAAATAAACAAAGCATTCTAGATGATAATCACGGGACTAAGTAGTTTGGAACCAAAGTATGATACAACTAGTGTTGTATTACAGTGGTGGGGGAGGATCCCCTTATTGTCTGTGTGTGTGTAAGTCAAGAGAAACGCAACTCATTAGACTAGAAAATGGACAAGGTTAGGATCTACGTCTTTGGGAATTCTACGAGGCGGAGGGAACTTGGGAAGGGAGTGAGCAATTCTCTTTGCCATCTCAAGGTAGGACACATAGTTGTCAATCAACTCAATGGCCTTAGAGTCAAGACTGCATATGCTGTGTTTGGCGTCAACATCTTCAAAAGTGGCTGCTTGGAGAGCACGGGTGATGAGCAAGCTGCTGCTAAATGCGGGCTTGCTTTGTTTAATGGCTTGGATCTCCCTAAATGCCCTCTTCTTGATGGTCCACGCTCCTGTCTTCCAGTTGAAGTCATAGAGAACAAGGAATCTCTGGCCATACATGGCCACGAATTCTAAGGCAGCAAGGATGAATTCGAACTCCTCCATGGACATATGGTAAGCGAAGTTAATTCTAGTCCATCCAGGTTTCACTCCGTTGTATCCCTGCATTTGCCATTAAATATGTCATCCATCAATTCATATTTTTGATTTTGTGGATAAAAATGGTGTAATCTTTGTTGATAATTACCTTTTGTATAGCATTTCGGAAGGCGTGGGAGTGAGGCTCATCAACATGGAGGAGTGGTGACCATATGGTCCAGCACACGCACATCCACCTCGAGCTTGGATGCCAAAAAGATCATTGAGGAGTTTTGCTACAAAAGGGCCATGCAAGGGCTTACCCCTCATGTTGCCCGATTCTCTCCACATGTTCATCCCTGCCAACTGCTTCATCGCACTTTCATCTGTGTTGGTCGAAGAGGAATTTGTAGTAGAGAAGACGAGAAAGGACAAGATTGCTTGCCGCTTTGCACTCGTGTTTCCTAGTACCCATATGTTGGGATTTGATGAAAGTCTATCTAGTGCTAATTCGATGACCCTGTGTTCTTGTTTCTGGATCACTTCATAGCCTATGTATTCTTTGATCCAGAAAGCCATTGCGGCTCTAACTTTTTGCACTATTTGGGGAGTACCCGCATCTTCCCTTTCTTCTATGTCCTCGTAGTATAACGTATCCTGCATTAATGTGATCAAACAAAAGTGTTAGTTACAAGAGGCAAATAGTTATTGATGTCAATAATGGTGTCACTACTGTCCACAAGGTGGAGGGTGTCTAAATAAATTGAAAAGATGCACGCTGATGGAAGAGACCAAGATTAATAGTTTAAGCTCACTACTTGCCTTTTCACTAAATCCATTGACAAAACTAACAGTTCCTCCACCACATGTAGAAGGAGGAGAAGATCCTAGTTGATAGAGGATCTTGCTCATGAGAAGAATTCCGGGAGTACCAGGTCCTCCTACAAACTTGTGAGGACTAAGGAATACTGCATCGTACCCATCCATATCACCGGACCTCATGTCTATCTCCACGTAAGGACCACTTCATTCACAAACAATTCCAACAAGAAAAAGAAAACTAATTAAGTAATTGAGTTGCAGTAAGAAAGGATGTAGAAGAAATATTATATAGGAAAAACAAAAATCATTTATATGGTATACCTGGCAGCAAAATCAAAGCAAGCAAAAGCGCCATATCGGTGAAGAAGGGAAGCAATGGCACGAGTGTCAGAGTAAATGCCGGTGACATTGCTACAGGCAGAGAAGGAACCCAGAAGAGGGCGGTTTGTTCTACTGTAAGATTCAAGTTCAAGCTTGAGTGCTTTGAGGTCTATGAAGCCATTGTCATCTAATCCAATCTCCACAACTTCAGCTAGACTCTGGCGCCAAGAGAGGAGATTGGAATGGTGTTCATAAGGACCAACGAACACAACCCATCTCTCTTCATCCTTAAGTTCACCCAGAACCCTTTCTCTCATAGTTGAAGCTACGGCGAGACCCATAACCTCCTGCAGCCTCTTGATGGCTGCAGTGGTGCCGGAGCCAACAAAGAGGATGGCATCATCTTCTTTACCCCCAAGGCAGCTTTTGACGTACTTGCTTGCTTCATGCACCATTTTAGTGGTTTGATGACCAACAAAACTGTCGCTTGTATGAGTATTCCCTGCATTTGAATTAAGTTTAGAATTGATTAAATGAACAAGATTAAGGAAATAAATTAATTATTATCTAGAGAAATAAATATTATTAAGTGAAAAATAGGCTTGTACCATAAACAGGAAGAACGTGATTAATGATGTAATCCTCGATATAGTGAAGGCTTCGGCCGGAGGCAGTGTAGTCGGCGTAGGTGAGGCGACGCTTGCCAAAGGGAGTGTCGAACTCGACTTCAGTGCCAATGACTTGGGAGCGAAGCCAGGCGAGCTTCTTCTCCGGTGAGCCGCTCGGCACTCCGGTCTCCTTCTCCAGCATGCGGAACGATTCTGTTCTCAAATCCAAATTCCCTCCATCCTCCATGAATCCCTGATACAACTGGTGGCTTCCTTTGCCCATACTATTGCTCTTCACCAGGTTCTTATTCTCCTTGGAATTGAACAGTTTACTCTCTTTCACCAAGCGGGGTTTTCGACCGCCAACTCCATTAATGTGTATTATCAGAATTTGCTGGCTTCGGAAAATTTTGAGTATATGAACTCGCAAGAGCTGTCTGTGCAATTCTGAATTGATGGGATGGAGCAATGGATGTGCATGGGTACTTATAGGGTTAAGTTAGCCACTTGCCTTGACCATATTCACCACCATCACCAGCGGTTATACTGGTAAGCGCCTTCAAAATGAGGGCGTGTAAGAAGAGCGAGTCAGATAGCACATGGAACGTGACCAGAGTCCTCCTTACTAAATTAATAATTGCAAAAGACTAGAAGAAGACAGCATAATAGGGTCGGTTCCTAGAAATTTCCCTTGAAGACTCTGAATTCTTTTATTTATCATCTTGTGGGTTTAGAAATTTAATTTAGTTTGATTTAATTGGTCAATGGATAAACTGTTGGAATGGTTCACTTTGTTGTCACGTTCTCCTCCCTTCGTTCAAATTACATGACTTGGAAAAATATGTAAATAGGTATTAGACAAAGTCTTGATCGAATGAAGATTGAAAACCCCGCACTCAAGGTGGGAATATTATATTTACACAAGTAAATTTATCTAATTATTTTTCCTCACAAAAAGCACGAAATTTAAAAATAATTAAACAATTTCAGTCTCGTCTGATATTTTTTATTTTATGGGTAACAAATTCATTGACTCTTTCAATTTATATAACGTTTTCATAACAAGTTTTACGCATCCAGATACTTGCATGGCATGGATCGACAGGATAAATGATTAATTTCTCCGTTTTTTTATTTAATAACAAGGACTGACATTTTCGTTTCTTACAGTTGAGGATTTGCTTTTTTGTAAATGATATGCCAATAGACCCAATAGTTGAAATTCATTCAACTTAATTACAATTGATAATCAAGGTTAGAGTTTTATCTACGCACAAAATAATAAAATTTCCAAAGTAATGTGTTTCTTAATGGGTGCTTACCTAAGTTGAGTGACCTAATTGAGAATAAGTGAAAGTTAATGATTATAACACTTACTAGTAGAAGTGATAGGTTCGCTTCTTACCATCCCCCACTTAAAGCTCCAATATATATATATATATATATATATATGTATATATAAGTAACTGCTAGTATAATTTGCCCTATATTTTTAAACGTGTGCAAGTAGAGGTGAAAATAATTAGAATTGAGCTAAGCTAATCTCAGAACAAATTTGGCTCACTTAAATTGAAATTAACTCATCACTTTGTATTTTTTTTGAGTAAACCAATTTTTTTTATCTCAAGTTCAAATCACACTAAGTTCATTTATGTCCTAACAACAATTTCTTATTATAACAGTCCAACCTACTAGTAAATATTATTCATCTTAAATCAAAAATCTCATGATTTTAAAACAAGCCTATCAAGAACTAAAACATACATACTTATAAATTCCTTATTACTCCTGTGTTTTGTCGATATGAGATTTATTTAAAAGTAATACATATATCCCTTCTTTTGAACTTAACATCCTTGCTAAGATTTTACAATAACCTAACCCATTTACAAATATTATCTACTTTAAGCTGAGATTCTCATAATTTTAAAATGAATTTATTAAAATTAAAATATACATATTTATGAACTCAATATTTTTTTCGTGTTTTATCAATATAAAGCTTGCCTAGAGACAGTTACACTCGTCCGTATTTATTTGCCCGTATTTTTCCTGTGTTCTGCTGCTTGTCTTTCTTTCTTATCCCTCGTGGTGATTTGCTGTTGTGAATAATAATTAAAAATGACGTGAAAAAATATAATAGAGGTCTAGATCAGAACGATGAAAACGCAGTAGGCCAAGAGACTTATTCATAATTTTCAAATAAATTTTATAAATATTATACTTTTGATAATAATTAATAGCGATGTAAAAAATTAATTTTTTAATATATTAAAAGTGTAAATCAGAAGAGTGAAAACATGTTGGGTCAAGAGTCTAATTTTTGAACTTTAAATAAATCACTGCAGATAAGGACAAAAACATATTTTATTATTCTGTTTTTGGTTGTGACTTGGCTTCTGGTAGACTGAATGAATGCGTTGTTAATTATTTGACCCGTTCGTTGAATATATTGTTAATTATTTGACCCGTTCGTTGAATATATTTTTAAATATCCTCCGCGTTGCCATCCAAATTAACTGGTTTCTGCCGGGTCAGCATGTTTAGGCTAGAAACGTTGGACGGAGTGGCCCTGGTTCAATGCCACGTGGAAGCCAAACAGTTCCCCGTTGTTTTCTATTTTTTCTTCTCAACTTTATTCTTCTTCCCGTTCGCCTGGAGTCCGGACCGCTTGCGTATATAAAAATAGTTATTTTTTATTTTGACTAATAGCTCTTCCCAAGAATATTTTATTTATCGAAATTTCTAAATTCTTAAATTTTTGTTATAAAAAATCCGAAATATATGTAATGCTTATTTTTAAAAATTAATTTATTTATTTGGTTACCTCAAAAAACTTGTATTCAAATGTTATAAATTAAAAAACAGATATTTCTAATAATTTTTTTTTATCTTTATGCCCATTCAAATATTGAAAATAAAAATAAATATACATTAGAAAAATTAATTTATTTTAAATTTTTAAATTTTTTCTTATTTAACTAAACTAAATAATACGATAAAAACTAAAAATTAAAAGACGTAGTAAAAGAACATCTTAATCAGATTTAGAGATAGGATTTCTTTCGATAAGACTTGAATTCCTTATTTGGCATGACAGTCAGTATAATGGTGGAAGCACATTTACATATTATGTACCTATTTGCAAGAATTTAATTTCAGTAATTTTTAATTGTTAATTATAAAAATATGATTTTACCAGTTTAAAATTCTTATTTTTGGGCTAGGTTTTCAAAAAAAATAATTAAAAAATAAACAAAAACAAAAATATCCAAACTCATACTTTTTGTAATTAATGGGGTAATTGTAAATAATTTGAATTTTTGTTGGATAAATTATCCCATTATGTTACCAATTTACCCTTAATCAAATCGGTAATAGATTTAGCAATTTTTGAATGAATGAATAATATAGCCATTATAGCATAAAAAATAATATAAAAGATTATTACAGGTATTTATTTATTTATCAATTTATTTTTAGTTTTTAACAAAAATTTGTGAATATTTCTAACTTTTAAAGTTTTAGAACTTTTTAAACTAATTTAAAATTTAAAATTTTTTAAAAGTAAAAACTCTCACGTATATAATTTCTTTTTTATATTTAATGTTAGTAAATTCTTCCTCATAGATAGTTGTTTAAACTCGCCGTAACTTGATTGGACAATTATTATAATTATTTTATCAAATATTAATTTATCAACTTATTTTTATTTTTACTGAACTTTATAAATATATTTTTAAATTTATTTTTAAATTTGACTTTGTAAAATTAATAATTCTCATAAATAGGCTGTATATTATAATAATATGCATGTATAAGTTTTTCTTTGTTGTTAATCTTAGAAAGTTCTGCTTTGTGAATGTTGGTAAAGTCGCCGGGACTTGACTGAACGCGCAGATTTCTTACCGGCGGGGACGGACACCGTGTTCAAAGTTTATTTATTATATTAAAAATTAGAGCGTTTATTCAACAGAGAAGACATTTAGTATTAGCATTCAAATTTCTTTCATGATGACATAGAAATTAATATTTTTATCATATTTTATTCATGAAAAATTAAATTCTTAAAATATATTTTTCATTTTAAAACCATTTTGAAATTTTCATAGCGAAAAAATTCAACTTTTCGTTATAAAAATTTAATTTTAAATATAGAATTTCTTTAAAAAATAATTATTTATTTATTTTAAAGGCGAACACTCGTACGTCGTCTGTGGACAGCGAGGAGAGCTGGAGAACTCCACGGAGACGAGTTACACGCGTCAAGATTTCCAATACAGACCGCTGCCCGCGACGCTCTGAGGTCAAGATAGTAGAAATGAGCAAGAGACCGGAGTTCATGTCTACCAATTCTTTCTTTTCCCTTCACCTTCAATTTCTTTATCCCTGCACTGCAACTCCATTTTTCTAATTTTAATTTTGCTGGTCCAATTTGGATGTGGACAGTTATATTTTTAAATTGATAATTTTTACTTTTATTTGGGGTCCGGAAACTTTGGGGCGAAAATGGCTTGGAGCAGGACTTAATTGACAAAATGTCAAAATTTTGAATTAAAGAATTGCAAATACACGCATATGCAGACCTTAATTTGATAATCTGACCAACTTGGAATATATATATATATATGTATGTATGTACGAACACCTGCCAGCGTCAGCCGGCATCACCTTGCATCCCAAATAAAATAGCCGCCTAGATCATGACCTACGATATCCTAACACATGCATGTATGTACCGAAACTTTGGGGTGAAAATGGCTTGGAGCAGGACTTAATTGACAAAATGTCAAAATTTTGAATCAAAGAATTGCAAATACAAGCATATGCAGACCTTAATTTTATAATATGACCAACTTGGAATATATATATATATATATGTATGTGTATATGTGTATATATATATATATGTGTGTGTGTATGAACACCTGCCAGCGTCAACCGTCATCTTCTTGCATCCCAAATAAAATAGCTGCCTAGATCATGACCGACCATATCCTAATACATGCATGTACCTCAATACAAGTTCAATCATTTTCAGGAAAAAGCCGTATAATACGCCTTCATTATTTTAATTAACTTATATAAAACTTCCACTTGATATAAAAATTTTGAATAAAACTATATTGTATTTCATTATTCCTTACACTAAGTAATTCTTAATTTGTTAAAATTTATTTCTGTTAAAATTTATTTTTGAAAAAAAAGTCACAATATTTTTTTATTTTTTAATTAACTTGTATAAAATCTTCTATTAATATGAGAATTAAAATAAAATATATTATATTTCAATATTTTTTCACTTGTTTTAAGTGAAAATAACTGTAAATTTTACTTATCTATGAGTTAGTTAAAAATCAAAATAATCTTTTGAAAAAAAATGTTATTGCTCATTCTATTTTGTTCTTTATCCAATAAATTTAATTCTCTAATATCGAGAGTCAAACATTTTCAATTATTATTTTTATATATTTCTTTTTTTTCTTTCTTTCTATTAAGTATATTTTATTTTTTTAAAAAAATTTAAATAATATTTTTCTTGGTGATTTTTTAATCATAATAATTAAAAAAAACTAAGAATTATTTAAATTTTTAAAAAAATAAAACAAAACTGAATATATTTTATTTATTTTTATCCACAAAGCCTTCTATTTTTATATATTAATGTCCATCTTTTATATTCTTTAATTAAATTCTCTGATAATTACAATTTAACACTATCAGTTGTAGAAAAAGATATGACAAATATTCAAAAAAAAATCTTAAAAAAACAAAAGATTTTAGTTCAATTTCTATTCAACAAGAGAGTTTTATCTGATGTAAAAAAAATGTATATATATATATATATATATAAAGGGGTTTTATGCTCTTAACCCGTTCTTTTTATTTTTAATTTCTCTTATATTCTTTTTCACAGTATGAATTTAGATTAATTTATCTTTAAAAAATTACATTTAAAATTTTAATATAATAATATAAAAATCAAACTATTTATTTGAAAAATAATAATTCAATATATAAAGATAGAAAGGCACAAAAAAATGAAATGGAAGGCTTGCAGCTTTTCGGAGTCCTTCAAATTCACACATTCGGAAGATTCATTGTTCCTTTCTTTGTTTGATTTTAATTTACAGAAAAAGTCCTCCCATTAATTCCCTTCAATTTATTACTAGTAATGACTTGGTATGCATGCAACTGCTTTTGTTTTGTTCTATAGAAAACTGGATCAACTTGACGTCGATTGAACAGCAAACCAAGTTTGTACGACGCCGTTATGGAAATTTTCCTAAAAGTCAAGAGTTCTTAAATATATGTAAGCAACGTTGAAAGATGAAGGAAGAAGTCGCCAAGACCGTGTTCGAATATCTACCATTTGTCATAGTTTATTCCCTCAAGTGGGAAGAGGCTTCTAATCAGTTGGCTTTTTGCTTGTATATTAGTTTTTAGCAACTTTGTCCAAAATATATTTTTTTTTTTTACGCAATACTTGTACTTTCATTGGAAATCTTCTTCCCAAATTTTCAACTTAGAAATTTAAATTTTCTCTCTTTAATTATATCTATTAAAATAATATCATATATAATATAAGAGTGCTTCAATATTAGAAATGATATTGCTCCTTAACAAATATATATATATATATATAGACATACATATACATATGTATTGTCTTGTGGCTCAAAGAAAAAGAGCCACGCATTATTAATTTGGAGTGTTATTCAATAACGAAAAAGAACGAACTTGATACACTTGAAACCAAAACACTTGATTTTATAAAGAAAAATATTAATATTGGCAAAACATTGATAAAAAGAATTCAATAAAATATTTAAAATGTTATGTAGTTGACACGACCTAAAAAGTCAAATATGTGATTAACGCTAGGTTTTGGATAAGATCTAACCCCACAAACTTTTCATATATAGAAGCTACTAATTCATTGAAAAATATTTACATTGAATCACATCTGAAATACAATCTTAAACATTAAACAATGTCTTTATATTGAAAATCCTATCTATGATTATTGAACTAACCAAAAACAAAATAATATATCAGAAAGAACAATGATTGACTACTAAGCTCAGAAATCCAATCAGCTAAAACCTCGAAATCAAGATCAATAGACTCCTTTTACGCAACAGGATTAGTCGGGAGCGCAGAACCTGAGTGTAGAAAAATTAAGAAATGAGTTTTGACGATTCAGTGACTAGTAACACATATTTACATGAGAATGGACATATATCAGATGTTTTTTTCATAAAACATAATCTTTCAGCTTATACAATTTATGACGTTCAAAACAGAAAATAGGATGGCAACCACATGGTATGCTGTTACTCATATAGCAGAACAAGAAACATGCCAGGGTCCTGTGGGCGGAAATCACTGGTTAGATTTGCCGGGCGAGAATACAATCATCATCCCTACTTACTACCATTCCTATAGAACCCCCAAATTATAGAGGAATGGATTCACGGAATCTTAATAAATTTTTCTCACTAATTTTTTCAAACAATTCACATAATGACATAGCAGTAAAAGAACCATTTGGTTTAGAAAATTTCCAAACAAGTCAAAAAATGGTATATACATCCCTTGTAAACTTTTATAACATATTAAATTTTAATTTTGAAATAATTGAGTTTATAAATAATTTATGTAAAAACTTATCATTTAATAAATATAGAAAACAACATAGTCTATAAATACATATTATTACTCACTATACTGAAGAATCACGAACTCCGAGTATCAATGATACGACTCACCGAGAGTCAAACAATCAATTTAGAATTAATTAAAATTCTTGTTTTAGTAACTTATATAACTTATAATTAATTTAAAACTAAATTCCCTTCTAACACCCTATTGTAACCTTAGATTTTCATGTTCAACCCATATCGGGAATTTTAAAGTCCCGAATTGATCTTGAATTGATCAAATAATTAACATCCCACATACTAAAATTTTGATCCGGCTTATCAAACAATAAACTGGTCTAATTATCCTTTGAACCAACTATTTAAGTACTAAACCAATATCAAACTGGGTATTAGAACGTTGAACTGATCATGAACCGATCATAAAATCACTAAACCAAACCTTAAACTCACTAAACCGATCGTGAAACTCATTGAACCGCCCTTAATTCCATTGCACTAGCCATGAAAGCTATTAAGCCGACCATAAAACCCATTGAACCAGTCCTAAACCCATTGAAACCAATCTTAAAATCCACTAAACTGGACTTAGATACATTGAACTGACCTGTCACGACCCGATCGTCGAGTCCGTAACCGGCGCTAGAGTTAGGATAAACCCAACCCCGCAAGCCTCAAATGATCAAATTTGTTAATAGGATGAAATAAAAACTTAACTTCATACAGAATTCAAAGTCTGATACAAAACTATCGAAAATACAATACTCTGATTGAAAACCCTATCTATGATCACAAAGCTAACAACTAGAATAACAAAACCATACAACTGAAGGAAACAGAAACTAACTGCTAATCTCGAGAACCGAAGCAGAAAACAGAATCGATCACTGAAGCAGAAAATAGAATCGATCGATTCCTATCACACTGCAGGATCTGTCGGCAGAGTCGAACCTGAATCTGAAAAATAAAACAATGAATCTATTAACCTAGTGAATAATAGTACATATTTATATGACGAGCGACATATATCCGGTATTTTAGCATAAAAAGACAGTTTTCACAATTTTACAAGTTAGGGAGTTCGACACCGAGAACTGAACAGAAACAGGACGACAACTCATGGTATGCCGATATGCAGATATCAGGACGGCAACTCCAAGTCTGCCGGTAATCAATAAACAGGCCTACCACGTCAGCCACACGTGATAGTCTAGCACCACCCCTACTAGTTGAGGATACAGATCAGGATGCATTCAGTCTAACGCCTACTGCCGTTAGCTACAGTGTTCTAACAGTACGATACTGCCTTAAAATTATTTATCAGAGTTTATCAGAGGAAGTTTCAAATTTTCAAAGTCTTAAACATGTACCAATACTTGAAATCAGAAATTCAGAAGTTTTTCTAACAAATCAAAAATGACATATACGTCCCTCGTAATTTTTCCAACAATTTAAGTTCCACCGGATAATAATTGAAATAAATTTTCAAATTATGTAACAAAAGGAAATTTAAATGAGTAAAACAACATTTGAAACATATAAATATATAATATTACTCACAGAAACCGAGAATCACGCAGATCGAGCTTCAGTGGTTCGACTCCCTGAAATTCAACCAATTAATCTAAAACAATAAAAATATTTATTTTAGAACATAATATTTCTCAAAGTTAATTAGAAACTAGATTATTCTTGAAAATCCAACCCTTTTCTTAATTTTCATGTTTTAAGTAATTTCGGAAATTTAAAGCCCCGAACCGATCAAAATTCTACTAAACCAGATCTTTTACCCATTGTACCGAGCACAATATTTAACGAACCAGTGAGTAAACCCACAGAACCGGGAGTGAAACCCATTAAACCGGTCTCAAAACCAATAAACCGGCCTTAATTCCCTTAATTTTGCCATAAAACCCCTTGAACCGGTCTTAAACCGATTGAACAGGTTTTAAATTGTATAGAACCAACCATAGAAGTCAATGAACCGAACTTAGAATCACTGAACCGGTTAATCTTTGCCCTGAACCGGCCTTAAATAGGCTAAACCGGTGGTTTTCAAATTTTCTATTAATTTATTTAATCTTGGACCGGCCGGTTCACCATTGAACCGGCCGGTTTAGCCTTGAACCGGCCACTCATCACGTAGGTAATTTAATTAGCTACATTTTGGTGCCTTGAACCGGCCAAGAACCGGTCCGGAAGTCATTGAACCGGCCGGTTCTTTGTTTCTGTTCTGTTTCTTGTAGTCTATTTTTTGTTTTCTCTTTTTTGTTCTGTTTCCTGATTTCTATTTCCTATTTTCTCTTTTTTCTTTTTTTGTTGGGCTGGGCTTGGCCCGCTGGCCACAGCCCAAACCCCTTTTTAATTATGTTTCAGGCCCAAGCCTTATGGCTGGCCCAAAACCCAAAAATCAGATCCACCCCGATCTTCAAGCCGGGCGACCCGATACAGCCGGGTTGCTTCTCTTCAACCCGCTTCCTGCAACTACAAATGAACCGAGAAACATACCTGAATCTTCATCTTCAATCTAGAACCCACAGCTTGGCCGAGGCTCGGAATAGTTGGACGACGATGCAGATGACGGGTTGAATCGATTTAATTTGGCTGATTTGGACCGGAAGCTATTCGGATTCGTCAGACGAAGGCCCGTCAGAAATTTCCCAAAATTTGATTGCTGCGAGCTTCGATTTCCAGAAAAATTTTGGTTTCTTAATGTTAAATGGAAACCGATCCTCATTATATAACCTTTTTAATCTGAAACACTGGTTGTTAATTCTAATTTAAGAAGAACATGCCGGGTCCGAACGTCTATAACGTACAGACGTTCGGATCCTTCAGTAATTTCATTTTTTTTTTGTCCCCCAGGTTTGCCAAATTTTTAAATTGGCCCCTTGGGTTTTACAATCTTCCCCCCTTAAAAGAAATTCGTCCTCGAATTTAAATACCAGAATGTTAACTAACCTTATGCGTGAAATAGATGAGGGTATTTTGAGTGCATCGTCTCCTCAAACTCCTATGTCGCTTCCTCTTTTGAGTGATGCTTCCACACCACTTTCACAGATGCAATTTCTTTGGTCCTCAGTTTCTTAACTTGTCAGTCGACGATGGCTATAGGTTCCTCCTCGTACGACAAATCAGTATCTAACTGTATCTCTTGCGGAGCCAAAACATGTGACGGGTCAGGTAAATATTTCCGAAGCATAGATACATGAAATACTGGATGCACCGGAGAGAATTCAGGAGGAAGGGCTAATCGGTATGCCACCGCACCGACCCGATTTAATATCTCAAATGGACCGATATATCGAAGACTGAGTTTTCCCTTTTTCCCAAATCTCATAATACCCTTCAAGGTGAAACTTTTAAGAACACATGATCCCCCACTGCGAACTCAAGCTCTCGACGACGCTGATCAACATAGGACTTCTGTCGACTCTGAGCAACTAGCAATCTTTGTCGAATCAACTGAACCTTATCCATCAAATCTTGCACCAAGTCTAGCCCTAGAAGCTTAGCTTCTCCAGTCTCAAACCATCCGACGAGAGATCTACAACACCGTCCGTATAAAGCCTCAAAGGGTGCCATCTGAATACTTGCCTGATAACTGTTATTATAAGCAAACTCGATCAATGGCAAGTATTGACTCCAGTTTCCTTTAAAATCCATGACACAGGCTCTTAACATGTCCTCCAAAATCTGTATTGTCCTTTCGGACTGTCCGTCTGTCTGAGGGTGAAACGCTGTACTAAGATCTAATCTAGTACCTAGAGCCTCATGAAGTGCCCTCCAAAATCGAGATGTAAATTGAGGCCCTCAATCTGAGATGATAGAGATAGATACCCCTTTGAGTCTCACTATCTCATCAATGTATAACTGAACATATCAAGGTGTATCATACTTCATTTTCACCGGAAGGAAATGGGCTGACTTAGTCAACCGATCTACTATTACCCAAATAGAATCAAATCCCCTGAGTGTGCGGGGCAATCTGTCACAAGTCCATAGTGATCCTCTCCCACTTCCACTCTGGAATCTCAATCTGCTGAAGTAATCCAGTCGACCTCTGATGCTCGGCTTTCACCTGCTGACAGGTCAAGCATCGAGATACATAGTCTGCTACATCTCGCTTCATTCCTTCCCACCAGTACAACTGTTTTAAATCTTGATACATTTTGGTGGAACTAGGATGTATGATATACCTGGAGTTATGAGCTTCCTCCAAGATCACTCTTCTCAAATCACCAACGTCTGGACGCAAATACGAGCATTACATCTTAGAACTCCCTCGGCATCAATCTCAAATTCTGTGCGTCGCCCTGCCTGAACTTCTCCCTTAAGTTCTAGCAACTTAGCGTCTTTTTCCTGACTTGTCTTTATAAGTTCGAGTAAGGACGACTAAGCCTGTAGATGAGCTAATAATACTCCAGACGGACTTATCTGTTGTTGTATACCCACTTTCTCTAATCCATGTATTTCTATTACTAATGGTCGTCTAACTGGAACAATATGAGCCAAACTCCTCATAGACTTTCTGCTTAAAGCATCGGCGACTACATTGGCCTTGCCAAGATGATACAGAATGGTACAATCATAGTCCTTAATCAGCTCCATCCATCTCCTTTGTCTCAGATTCAAATCTTTCTGTTGAAATATATATTTCAGACTCTGGTGATCGGTGTAAATTTCGCAAGGCTCCCCATACAGATAATGTCGCCAAATCTTTAGGGCGAACACAACGGCCGCCAATTCTAAGTCATGAGTGGGGTAGTTCTGCTCGTGCTTCTTAAGCTGTCTGAATGCATATGCTATAACACGATGGTGCTGCATCAGCACACACCCCAGACCAACTCTGGAAGCATCACAGTATACTAAAAATCCTTCTGACCCTGATGGTAAGGCTAACACTGGAGCAGAAGTCAGACAGTCCTTCAGTTCTCGAAAACCCTTTTCACATGCGTCAGTCCATTGAAACTTCACATTCTTCTATGTCAGTCGGGTTAAAGGTGCTAAAATTTTTGATAAGTCCTTTACAAATCGTCGGTAATATCCAGCTAGGCCTAGGAAACTGCGAATCTCAACAACAGACTTAGGCGTAGGCCATTACTGCACCGCCTGAATCTTACTCTCATCAACCATTATTCCTTCCTTGGAAACTACGTGTCCAAGGAAAGCCACTTTGTCTAACCAGAACTCGCACTTAGAGAACTTTGCATACAGTTGATGTTCCCTCAGAGTCTGTAATATCTGTCTTAGATGTAACTCATGCTCCTCGCTACTTTTAGAGTATACCAAAATATCATCGATGAACACAATCACGAACTGGTCCAAGAATGCCTTGAATACCCGGTTCATTAGATCCATAAATGCAGCTGGAGCATTGGTTAACCCGAATGACATAACTAGAAATTCATAATGTCCATATCTGGTCCGGAAAGCTGTCTTTAGAATATCCTCATATCTGATCCTTAACTGATGATATCCGGACCTCAAGTCTATCTTTGAAAAATACGTTGCCCCTTGAAGTTGATCAAACAAGTCGTCTATGCGGGTAACGGATACTTATTTCGAACAGTTGCTTTATTGAGTTGCCGGTAATCTATACACAGCCGCATACTCCCATCCTTCTTCTTTACAAATAATACCGGAACACCCCAAGGAGAAGTGCTCGGTCGAATAAAACCCTTGTTCAAAAGATCTTGCAATTGTTCTTTTAATTCCTTAAGTTCTGTCGGGGCCATACGGTATGGAGGAATAGAGATCGGCTGTGTGTCTGGAACTAAATCAATACAAAACTCAATCTCCCTCTCGGGAGGAATACCATGCAACTCTTCGGGAAACACATCCTAAATTCACTCACTACAGGAACTGTTTCAATATTGGATTCCGTGACTCGGGTGTCTTTGATCAAAGCTAGAAACCCCTGACACCTTTTAGAGAACAATCGCCTAGCCCTCATATAAGATATCACTCGAGCTTGAGCTAGGCTATAATCACCCTGAAATAAGAGTGGTGGTTCACCAGGCGCTTCAAACTTTACTGTCTTGGTACGGCAGTCTAAGGTGGCATAGCAAGAAGCCAACCAGTCCATACCCAATATCACATTGAAATCAGTGATACCCAAGACAATCAGATCAGCTGTGAAATCCCTATCGATCACTCTAACCGAGCAGGATTTATATACTTGACTAACCAGAACAAGCTTCCCTACAGGGGTAGCCACCAGAAAAGGATGCTCAAGAGCAATAGATAGAAAGCCAAATCGAGTAGCAAAGCTCGGAGACACATAAGAGTGAGTCGATCCAGGATCAAATAAAGTACATGCGTCGAATGAGCTAACAGTAATCATACCTGTCACTACTGCATTGGACGCCTGAGCGTCCTGCCTAGTCAATGCGTATACGCGTGCCTGACCTCTCCCAGACTGTCCGCGTCCTCTACCTCCAGCACCTCGTCCCTATCCCCGAACTGGCTGCTCAGGGACCGAGGAACCAGCTCCCTCCGGGTGACCTACTCCCTGCTGATCAATCAGAAGCTGAGGGTAGTCTCTGATCCTAAGGCCCATGGCCCCACACCGATAACAAGCACCAATCTCTCGATGACATCGTCCTCGATGCTTATGTCCACTAGTACGGCATGTCGGAATCTCCTGACTCTGTGGTATGGAGCTATACTGCTCTGACTGTGCCATGCTCCTAGTATCACCCACTGGTGCAGAAACTGCTGCAGAAATACGGCCAGGGTGTGGTGGTCCAGTATGTATAGTATGCTGCTGCCCTTGACCCTGAAAACTAGATCTCGACTGCGAGCTCTGACCCACGCTAAAAGACCCAGAATGCCTAGCCACCTTCCTTGTCTCTTTAAGAGCTCTCTGCTCAAAACCCCTCGCCTCTATAGCCTGAGCAGCATCAACTGCCTCTGTATATGTATACCTTCCCATATGAAGGGCTAACACCTGAAACAGAGGCTCCACTAAACCCCGGATAAATCTCTTCGCCTTAACTTGCTCATCCGTAACTAAATGCGAGGCATATCTGGACAAATGGTTGAACCGAGCGTCATACTCTGGAACTGTCATACTCGCAGTCTGTCGAAGACCTCAAACTCTGCAGCCAACTAGTCCCTCTTATTAGCTGAGAGGAACCGATCCATGAACGCAGTAACAAACTCCTCCCACGTCATCGGTGCCGCCTCTCGCGATCTCCCAGATACTGTGGTCTTGTACCAAGACCGTGCCAAATCATGCAGTTTGCAGCCAGCCAACTCTACACTCCTGGCACTAGAGCACCTCATAACCTTAAAAATAATCTCCATCTGATCGATGAAGTGCTGTGGATCCTCTGTACTCCCCCTCCCAGAAAAAGTCGGTGGCTTAAACCGGAGGAAATCCTGAACCTGACTGTCGAGGCTAACTTGGGACTGCCTCCCCACTGCCTGAGTAACCTCAACTGTTGCCGGGACCTGCTGTCTCCTCTATGTCAGCTCCTGCCCAGTCACTGGCAGAGCCTCTCTAGTCCTCGGGCCTGAACTCGCACCTGCCTCTGGTGCTCCTTGACCGGCATTATTTTGAGTGTCGGTCCTTCCCTGATCTGCCAATCTCTCTACCAAATTGACCAGGGTTTGTTGTAACCCGGTCATGCTCGTCATCATCGCCTGCTGCATGCCCGCCATCATCGTCTGTTGCATACCCTGGAGAATCTGGACCACTCTATCAGAACTATTAACAGGCTGAGCCTCCCTCTCTGGCTCCACCCGACCTGCCCTACCGGTCATCCTTCCTCGACCACTTCCTCTGCCTCTCGGCCTACCTCGTCCTCTAGCGGGTACGGAAGACTATGCCTCCAACCTTATCTCAGGAGTAAGCGATATGTCTTAGGATGTATCGGGAACAACTGACTGCTCATGGTCAGAATCAGAAATCGTGTTATCGAACGATGCGTCCATCTATTTAGAGATTTCAAATACCAAATAGCAAGAGTCAGAATAAGGAGTCAAAATAAGGACAAGATTAAAGCACACTCAGAATCAGATTAACTCCTAACCATCCCTCTGTAGCCCCTCGATTATGAAAATGGCCGACTCATAATCATAAGCGAGACGCTATAGAAAAACGTTGCTCCCATGATCACAGATAACCTAGAGCTCTGATACCAACTTTGTCATGACCCGGTCGTCGAGTCCGTGACCGGTGCTAGAGTTAGGATAAACCCAACCCCGCAAGCCTCAAATGATCAAATTTGTTAACAGGATGAAATAAAAACTTAACTTCATACAGAATTCAAAGTCTGATACAAAACTATCAAAATTACAATACTCTGATTGAAAACCTTGTCTGTGATCACAAAGCTAATAACTAGAATAACAAAACCATACAACTGAAGGAAACAGAAACTAACTGCTAATCTCGAGAACCGAAGCAGAAAACAGAATTGATCACTGAAGTAAAAAACAGAATCGATCGACTCCTATCACACTGCAAGATCTGTCGGCAGAGTCGAACCTGAATCTGAAAAATAAAATAATGAGTCTATTGACCCAGTGAATAATAGTACATATTTATATGACGAGCGACATATATCCGGTATTTTAGCATAAAAAGACAGTTTTCACAATTTTACAAGTTAGGGAGTTCGACATCGAGAACTGAACAGAAACAGGACGACAACTCATGGTATGCCGATATTCAGATATCAGGACGGCAACTCAAAGTCTGCCGGTAATCAATAAATAGGCCTACCACGTCAGCCACACGTGATAGTCTCGCACCACCCTTGCTAGTTGGAGATATAGGTCAGGATGCATCCAGTCTAACGCCTACTGCCGTTAGCTACAGTGTTCTAACAGTACGATACTCCCTTAAAATTATTTATCAGAGTTTATCAGAAGAAGTTTCAAATTTTCAAAGTCTTAAACATGTACCAATACTTGAAATCAGAAATTCAGAAGTTTTTCTAACAAATCAAAAATGACATATATGTCCCTCGTAATTTTTCCAACAATTTAAGTTCCACTGGATAATAACTGAAATAAATTTTCAAATTATGTAACAACAAGAAATTTAAATGAGTAAAACAACATTTGAAACATATAAATATATAATATTACTCACAGAAACCGAGAATCACGCAGATCGAGTTTCAGTGGTTCGGCTCCCCTAAATTCAACCAATTAATCTAAAATAATAAAAATATTTATTTTAGAACATAATATTTCTCAAAGTTAATTAGAAACTAGATTATTCTTGAAAATCCAACCCTTTTCTTAATTTTCATGTTTTAAGTCATTTCGGGAATTTTAAAGCCCCGAACCGATCAAAATTCTACTAAACCGGATCTTCTACCCATTGTACCGAGCACAATATTTAACGAACCAGTGAGTAAACCCACAGAATCGGGAGTGAAACCCATTAAACCGGTCTCAAAACCAATAAACCGGCCTTAATTTCCTTAATTTTGCCATAAAACCCTTGAACCGGTTTTAAACCGATTGAACCGTTTTAAATTGTATAGAACCAACCACAGAAGTCAATGAACCGGACATAGAATCACTAAACCAGTTAATCTTTGCCCTGAACTAGCCTTAAATAGGTTAAAACCGATAGTTTTCAAATTTTCTATTAATTTATTTAATCTTGGACCGGCCAGTTCACCATTGAACCGGCCGGTTTAGTCTTGAACCGGCCACTCATCACGTAGGTAATTTAATTAGCTACATTTTGGTGCCTTGAACCGCCAAGAACCGGTCCGGAAGTCATTAAACCGGCCGGTTCTTTGTTTCTGTTCTGTTTCCTGTTGTCTATTTTCTGTTTTCTCTTTTTCTTTTCTGTTTCCTATTTTCTATTTCCTGTTTTCTCTTTTTTCTTTTTCTGTTGGGCTGGGCTTAGCCCGCTGGCCACAGCCCAAACCCCTTTTTAATTATGTTTCAGGCCCAAGCCTTATGGCTGGCCCAAAACCCAAAAATCAAATCCAGCCCGATCTTCAAGCCGGGCGACCCGATACAGCCGGGTTGCTTCTCTTCAACTCGGCTTCCTGCAACTACAAATGAACCGAGAAACATACCTGAATCTTCAGCTTCAATCTGGAACCCACAGCTTGGATGAGGCTCGAAATAGTTGGACGACGATGCAGATGACGGGTTGAATCGATTTAATTTGGCTGATTTGGACAGGAAGCTATTCGGACTTGTCAAACGAAGGCCCGTCAGAATTTTCCCAAAATTTGATTGCTGCGAGCTTCAATTTCCAGAAAAATTTTGGTTTCTTAATGTTAGATGGAAACCGATCCTCATTATATAACCTTTTTAATCTGAAATGCTGGTTGTTAATTCTAATTTAAGAAGAGCATGCCGGGTCCGAACGTCTGTAACGTACAGATGTTCGGATCCTTCAGTAATTTCTTTTTTTTTTTGTCCCCCAGGTTTGCCAAATTTTTAAATTGGCCCCTGGGTTTTTACATGACCATAAAACTCTCTAAACCAAACTTAAACCCATTGAATCGACTAAAAAACAACCTTAACCAGCCATGGCAATGCTGAACTAACCATTTAAAACCCTAATTCTTTAATTTTTATGTTAAACTGGCCGATTTACCCTTGAACTAGTCATAAATCAGTTAGATTATTTTATTATCTTTCTAATAGTACCTTGAACCGATTGTAAACTAGTGAAAAAGGCCTTAAACCGGTCAATTTCTATTTTCTATCATTTTCTATTATTTTATTTATTTTCTAATATGTGGAACTGAATCTAAGATTTGGATCTGGCTCCAACCTAGAGCCCAAAACCCAAAATACCTTATCCAACCTAGTTGGCTAGCCATGGCTGAGAAATTAAGGCTCAAGTCTATTTATGGCCTAGCCCAAACTAAAAAATCTAGTCCAGCCCTTGTTGGGGCTGGCCCAATAATTAAACCAGTCCAAAGCCCAACAACTAAAACCTAAACCTAAGATAGAATTTGGTCATTCTTTCTCAACCCAGTTACTGCATAAAACCTGAAATTTTGCAAATTTGAACTGACTACAAAGATTCAATACGTTACTTGAAGTTTCTTGATTTTTCTTGCCAATTGCTGATTCCAGATTGTTCAATTTGAACTGAAGAAGTCCACACATGCATTTAATCCACTGTTAATTGGTTTAATTTTCTGAATTAAGCTTGGAAAATCCCAAATTAGTTAATGGACACAAGAATCAACAATTTGTAAAATTGATCGGTTGAAAAGTAAAATTTTTAGAAATTTCTTGAGGGCTTTTGCTCGTATTACTCAATCACATCAAATTATAAAGAAACTTTAATTGGAAATGTTCATATAAATGGTTGATTAATCGAAGAATTGAACATTCGTACATTACATACAAATTTTTTCTGATTTTTTAAATTAAGTCCCTAGAGAGTTTTGTCAGTCTTCAATTTGGTCCTTGACGACTTAAACCTTTTATGTTCAGACCTCTAAAATTCTGTTTTATTCACATTAACCCCTAAATTTTCCAATTAATCCCCCAATCTCTTAATTCTTTCAATTATGCCTCTTAATATTTTTAACTCATTTAATTACCCCAAAAATTCATGGTTTTACAGCATCAATTTGAAGAGGAAAAAAAAAGTTGTAAAATATGTGAATATTAATATTAAAAGATAATTGTTTAAAAATAAAAAATTTTAATTATGAGATAAATATGAGAGAAAAATTAAGATTTACGAGGAGGTGATTAGTCTATAGTAAATTAATCCATACCAATAATATAGAAACTATGAAACATTAATTGTTATGACTTTTTTAAAATTCTTTTTATAATTATTTAAATTTTTATTATAATAAAATATTATAATACCTAAAATTTTAGCTCATAAAATTTTGGAAATGCTTAACTTGCTTTAGGCTAATGCCGGCCCTACACTTGACGTGCGCAAAACTTTCATCTGGGCAACTCCCATTCCGCAGGAAGCTGCACCCAGCCGAGATATATCCAGCGGGAAATCTTGATAACCCCCAGAACCAAAGTCTCCCCATGGCGCCCCCGAGGCTTGAATTAGAAAGTTAGAAACCCATAGGCAGCAACCGGGACAAGTTTAGGTGAAGAAGCCCCATCTTGAGGGCCCAAAAAGCACCAAGGACAAGACAAAAACGCATGAACCAGCTTCCACATCAATTAAGCGACCAAATACCACCATGAAAGACCCATTTGAGCTCATTGCTTCAGCTAAATTACTATCCCACTTCCATGGGAGAACACAGAAGCATCTCCCAGAAAGAGCCCTCTTTCAATGCAGAGCTCCAAAATTACACTGCAATGCAGCGCTGATGCCATTCTTTATAGAGATATGAAGCCATTCCAAGATCAATTAGCCACAAGAGCCAAGAGAAACCCAGGATATTCACAAGATTAACACTTACCCAAAAATAGTCGGCCAAGAAGCAACCGACAGGGAGGATAATCGATTCCAGAAGAACACATGCAAGTGCAATCCAGATATACCGGACACATCAGGCTTCGCTTCTTTCTTATGCGTAATGCAATCATACACTAGCTAGTGGAATGCAATTACATACAGATTTTCCTTCCTTAAATGGAATGGTGACATGAAGAAATTATATTGCAATTTGAATGGATGAAGATTTAGAATGTGAAAATAAACAAAAAGTTACAGATGATAATGACGGGACTAAATACTTTGGAACAAACGTATGATACAACTAGTGTTGTATTACAGTGGTGGGGCAGGATACTCTTATTGCCTGTCAGTGTATAAGTAAAGCGAAACTCTACTAATTAGACAAGAAAATGGACAAGGTTAAGATCTACGTCTTTGGGAATTCTTCGGGGAGGAGGGAACTTGGAAGAGAGTGTGCAATTCTCTTTGCCATCTCTAGGTAGGACACATAGTTGTCAATCAACTCAATAGCCTTAGAGTCAAGACTGTATATGCTCTCTTTGGCATTAACATCTTCAAAAGTGGCTGCTTGAAGAGCACGGGTGATGAGCAAGCCGCTGCTAAATGCGGGCTTGCTTTGTTTAACGGCTTGGATCTCTCTAAATGCCCTCTTCTTGATAGTCCAGGCTCCCGTCTTCCAGTTGAAGTCATATAGTACAAGGAATCTCTGTCCAAACATGGCCACGAATTCTATGGCAGCCAGGATGAATTCGAACTCCTCCACAGATATATGGTAAACGAAGTTAATTCTTGTCCACCCGGTTTCACTCCATTGTATCCCTGCATTTCCCATCAAAAATATCATCCATTCTTTTTATATTTTTGATGTTCTAGATATATAAAAATATGTTGTCGTCCTTGTAAATAATTACCTTTTGTATAGCATTTCTGAAGGCACGGGAGTGAGACTCATCAACATGGAGGAGGTGGTGACCATATGGTCCAGCGCAGGCACATCCACCCCTTGCTTGGATGCCAAACAGGTCGTTGAGGAGTTTTGCAACAAAAGGCCATGCAAGGGCTTACCTCTCATGTTGCCCGATTCTCTCCATGTGTTCATCCCTGCCAACTGCTTCGTCTCACTTCCATCCATGTCGGGGAATGAGGAGTTTGTACTAGAGAAGATGAGGAAGGACAAGATTGCTTGCCGCTTTACACTTGTGTTTCCCAGTATCCAAATGTTGGGATTTGATAAAAGTCTGTCTAGTGCTAATTCAATCAACATGTGTTCTTGTTTCTGGATCACTTCATAGCCTACGTATTCTTTGATCCAGAAAGCCATTGCGGCTCTAACTTTTTGCACTATTTGGGGTGTACCCGCATCTTCCCTCTCTTCTATGTCCTCATAATATAAGGTATCCTGCATTAATTTGATCCAATAGAAGTATTATAGTTATTACAATATTAATGTCATTATAGAGTTCACAAGGTGGAGGGGTGTCCAAATAAATTAAAAAGATGAATGCGGATGGAAGAAACTAATAGTAATAATTTAAGCTGAATACTTGCCTTTTCACTAAATCCATTGACAAAACTAACAGTTCCTCCGCCACATGTAGAAGGGGGAGAAGATCCAAGTTGATAAAGAATCTTGCTCATGAGAAGAATACCAGGAGTACCAGGTCCTCCTACAAACTTATGGGGACTGAGGAATATTGCATCGTACCCATCCATATCACCGGACCTCATGTCTATCTCCACGTAAGGGCCACTTCATTCACATAGAATTCCACCAAGAAAAAGAAAACTAATTAAGTAATTGAGTTGCAGTAAGAAAGGATGTGGAAGAAATTTTATATAAGAAAAACAAATCATATATATATGGTATACCTGGCAGCAAAATCAAAGCAAGCAAAAGCGCCATATCGGTGAAGAAGGGAAGCAATGGCACGAGTATCAGAGTAAATGCCGGTGACATTGCTACAGGCAGAGAAGGAACCCAGAAGAGGACGGTTTGTTCTGCTGTAAGATTCAAGTTCAAGCTTGAGGGCCTTGAGGTCTATCAAGCCATTGTCATCTAAGCCAATCTCCACAACTTCAGCAAGGCTTTGGCGCCAAGAGAGGAGATTGGAATGGTGTTCATAAGGACCAACGAACACAACCCATCTCTCTTCATCCTTAAGTTCACCCATAAGCCTTTCTCTCATAGTTGAAGCTACGGCGAGACCCATAACTTCCTGGAGCCTCTTGATGGCTGCAGTGGTGCCGGAGCCAACAAAGAGGATGGCATCATCTTCTTTCCCCCCAGACAACTCTTGATGTACTTGCTTGCTTCGTGCACCATTTTGGTAGTTTGATGACCAACAAAGCTGTCGCTTGTATGAGTATTCCCTTTATTTTAATTAAGTTTGAAAATGATTAAATGATCAAGGAAAAAGGAAATGAAATAATTATAATCTAAACAAAAATAAATATGATTAAGTGGATATTAGGTTTGTACCATAAACAGGTAGAACATGATTAATGATGTAATCCTCGATATAGTGAAGACTGCGGCCGGAGGCAGTGTAGTCGGCATAGGTGAGGTGACGCTTGCCAAAGGGAGTGTCGAACACGACTTCAGTGCCAATGACTTGGGAGCGAAGCCAGGCTAGCTTCTTCTCCGGCGAGCCGCTCGGTACTTCCGTCTCCTTCTCCAGCATTCGAAACGATTCCGCCCTCAAATCCAAATTCCCTCCATCCTCCATTAATCCCTGGTATAACAGGTAGCTACCTTTGCCCATACTATTGCTCTTCACCAGGCTCTTATTCTCCTTGGAATTCACCGGTTTACTCTCTTTCACCAAGCAAGGTTGCTCGACCGCCAACTCCATTAATGTCTATTATCAGAATTTGCTAGCTTCAGAAAAGTCTTCACTATATGAAGTAGCAAGAGCAGCCTGTGCAATTCCGAATTGATGGGACGGAGCAATGGATGTGCATTGGTATTTATAGGGTTAAGTTAGCCACTTGCCTTGACCATATTCGTCACCATCACCAACGTTTGTACTGGTAAACGCCTTTGAAAGAAGAGCGTGTACCTTCGCACATGGATCGTTACCAGAGTCCTTCTTCCTAAATTAATAATTGTAGAAGACTAGAAGAAACCAGTTTAATAATAGAGTCGTCCCTACAAATTTACCCTTAAACTTTCTGAATTCTTTTATTTTTCAAACTTGTGGGTTTAGAAATTTAATTTAATTGGTCAATTGATCATTGTTTGGAATGGTTCCACATGGTGGCTACGGTCTCCTGCCTTCGTCCATATTACACTTGGATAAATATATGTACAGATATCAGACAAAGTCGTGATTGAATGACTTTTGAAAACCATGCACGCGAGGGGGGTAATATTATATTTACACGATTAAATTTATCTAATTATTTTTCCTTTTTATACAAGTAGTATGAAATCTATAAATAATTAAATAATATAAATCTCGTTCACAATTTCTTTTTTTTTATTTTACGGGTTAAAAAGTTCAGTGACTTTTTCAGTATACTTAACATTTTCATAACAAGTTTTACACATCCATAGATTTGCATTGCATGGATCGACAAGGTAAATGATTAAATTTATGTTTTTTTTTTTTTAATAACAAGGACTTCAACCTTTTTATTTGCTTACACTTAAGGACTTTTCTTTTTATAAATAAAAAAATATTTGAATTTGACTCAAGTTGATGACAATTGATAATCACGGTTAGAGTTGTTGATAGTAGGATTAAAAATGTAAAATAAATGTTTTATTTTTGATCATTTTTTTAAAAATAATATAGTAATTCCTAAGTATTAATTAGAGGTAAGATTTTTATTAAGTTTTAGCCGGGAACGGAATAAATTAGCACAATATTTTCCTAAGTATTATATTTCCTAACGGGTGCTTGCCTATGACGTGTTCTGAGACTTTTTTTTTTTGGGAGGGGGGGGGTGTGAGGTAGGGCCTATACGATCATTTTGTTGCCAATCAGAAATCACTTATCTCTATCTTGGCTTGTTGGTCACTTGTTAGGATCAGCTCTTATGAGAGACGAGAGACTAAATCTTGCTATTTCTTCATTAGTCCATTGAGAAAAGAATTGATATTTAATTTATATGCGTGAGAGAACTTTTTACACTATGAGTTAGTTTTCAAAGTTATAACACCGTCTAAAATTGATATTTTAACATCCTCTTGCATTTGAATTTACTCTTACCAAATTTTGTATTTGGGTTCTCTCTTGCCCGGTGTTTAAAGAGAGAGATTGTTAGGTTTTTCACTTCACTTGTAAAAAAAGACTAGTGATGATTACATACGTGTGATAAAAAATTTCATAACATAAGTTAATTTTTGGAGTTGGAAATGGTTAAGTCTGTATTATACTTTTAAGTCTTTATTTTTATATATAATTAGTTTAAATATTCAACTTTTTTTAACAATTAATAAATCGGCAAGTATTGGCTAAGGAGTGATTACTTTGACAATGAGTGCCCAAAGTGAGAATAATTCAAACCTATTTACCCTATATTTTTAAACCTGTGCAAGGAAAGGGGTTCACAATTACACAGTTTTCAGACTATCCTGTTTACGCAGGCAGTCCAGACTCCAGATGAACGGAAAGAAGAATAAGACTGAAAAAAATAAAAAAAAATTACAGGCAAGTGGTTGGCTTCCACGTGGCATTAAACCAGAGCAAACTCCTAGCAATATTTCTAGCTATTACGTGTACTGACCCGGCTGAAAGAAGTCAACTGGGAGAATATTTACATATAATTCAGTTTTACGCGCACAAATAGCTCAAATAATTAACATTGCACTAATTCAATCTAATTACAAGCCAAGTCAAAATCCAAATTTTGACTAGTAACAAAAATAATAATCATATTTTGTCCTTATTTGATGTGAATTTAAATAATAAAATATTTATAAAACTTATTTAAATATTGGGAATGAGACTCTTCACCCACCGCGTTTTCACCCTTCTGATTTAGACTTTTGGTATATTAAAAAAAATATATTTTTCACATCATTATTATTTATTATTCACATTTCTTTTTTAAAATACAGAAATAAATATTTTTTATTCTTTAACATGTTTAGTGTGATTATGGAGCAATTAAAAATATCTACTGGAAAATTATAAAAAAAAAAATTAGGTGATTGGTATTGTTAAGTTATAATTTAATATAAATTAGTTTAGAAAATTAATATTAATTTAATATAAATTTTGATGGGAGCTTATTGGAGCATGGAAATTGAGAATACCTATGGTCAGAGAAAAAATCTAAAATATATGTAATTTTTTTGAAAAAAAAATTATTTTTTAATTTGTATGCAAATGTTACAAAATCAAAAATAGGTATTTTTAAATTTTAATATATTAAAAGTTAAAAAAGTCTAAAAAAAAGTTTGTAAAGTAAAAACTCAAAAAATCAATTTTTAAAATTTTAAATTTTTTTAATATTAAACTAAACTAATAATACAATGGAAACTAAAAATGAAAAAGAAAAAAGTAAAACAATACAAGAATCAAAGTTAGGATTTCGTATGATATTGATGCGAATACTTTGTTAGGTATATAGTTGTGCGACGATGGAAGTGCATTTACATTATGCACCTGTTTGCAAGGACCTATTTTCAATAATTTTTTACTTTTAATTATAATAAAAAAATTTAGCTGTTGAAATCTCTACTTCCAAGTTATTTTATCTAAATTTTAACTAAAAATAATTAAAAATAGAAGTATTTTAACTCTTACTTCTGATAACATAACTGTCAATAATTTAAATATTAATTGAACAAATTATCTCTAATATTTTAATTATAACCGTAATTTCTCTTTAATCAAATCAATACAGATTTAGCACTTTTTAAATAAATGAATAATTTAAATATTTTCACATAAACTTTTATACTTTATATACTTTTTTAACTTATTTATAAAATTAAACTTTTTTAAAATAATAATTCTCAAAAACAGAATGAATTTTATAATGTCACGCATCTACAATTTCTTTTTTATATTTTAATATTACTAAATTCTACCTTATGGAAGGTTGGTAAAGAAGCCAGGACTTGACTCAACACCCTGAGTTCTTACCAGGTGGGTCGGACACTGAATTATTATATTAAAAATTGGAGTGTTTATTCTACGGAGAAGACACTTAGTACTAGCATTCAAATTTCTTTCATTTCATGATGACATAAAAACTGACTTTTTTATCATATTTTATTTCTAAAAATTAATTTCTAAAAATTTTTTCAACCATTTTGAAATTTTGATGGCCAAAACTCAAATTTTCCTTTTAAAAATACAGTTTATACCAAGCACTCGGACGTCTTCTGTAGATGGTGACGAGAGCCGGAGAACTCGAAAGAGATGAGTTACACGGTTCAGGATTTCCATTACTGACCGCTGTCCACCAAGCTACTGGATCTGCTACTAATTCGTTGTGTTGTAAGAATAATAAGTGATCTCAGGTCAAGATAGTAGAAAATGAACAAGAGACCGGAGTAAATGTCTACCAATTCTTTCTTCTCTCTTCACCTTCAATTTGTTTATTCCTACTACGCCATTTTTCTAAGTTTAATTTTGGTGGTCGAGTTTGGATGTGGACAGTTATATTTTTAAATTAATAATTTTTACTTCTTTTTTTTGGGTCCGGAAACTTGGGGTGAAAATGGATTGGAGAACAAGTAAGTGAAGGACTTAATTGAAGAATGTCAAAATTATGATTTGACAAATGCATATACATGCATCTGCAGACCTTAGTTTGGTAACCTAAGTTGGAAAATGAAATTAATCTATGCACCTGCCACTATCAACCGGCATCGCCTTCTATCCCAAATAAAATAGCTGCCTTGATCATAATAACCTACGATATCCAGGGACATGCATGTACGTGCGTCAATGTTATATATACAAGTTCAACTTTATTTTTAGATTTCTTTCCTGTCCTTTTTCCGCCTTTTTGTTATATTATATATATTTTTATTTACTAAAGTATATATTTTTAGATTTATTTACCAAATATATAAACGACTTCTGGACAAGAGTCGATTTACAATGAATTTTCCTTGAAGTCAGTTCAGAAATGGCCGCCAACTGACTGTGACCCAGCACAAGGGGTGTTTGATGGAAGAAGGTCAACGGTGAAGAAGGTTAGAGAAGAGCAGATGATGAGTAGGTGGGGAGGTCGAGAGAAAAGAAAGAGCGAGGATCCATTGGCTGAGCAAACAGAGCTCCAACAAGCTCTATCAAAGCTCAACAGAGCTCTGTTAGCCTTTGACCTCAATTTGCATATGCTTCTCCTTGATTTCCTCTCATTGCTTGTCGATCTTCAAGCTTTCCACGACAAATCTGTGCAATTTTCAAACAGGAAAACGCTCGCTACTCATTGCTTACAAGATCCTCTTCCTTCGTCGATCAGCCTTTGTCGATCCTCTCTTTGTTTTTGCCTGCCTTGCCCAACCAGTTGAGAAGTTAGCCAATTCTCTGCCACCGTCCCCCTCTTCCTTGCTGCATGGCCTCCTCAACGACTACCCTTACTGACCACTATCTTCCTCCTCCATTGGCCGTTTGCTTGCTCATCATTGCTCCTCTTCCTGCTCCCCTTGGCTGCCGCCCTACTTGCTATAGCCAAATTAGGCCAAAGGAGAGGATATTCCTACAAGGACTAATTTCCCTCGAAAGTCGGCTTCTCTTGGAGGGTTGATCCTAATTAAATTATCTTTGAAAGTTATGCTTCCCCTAAACCGACTTCTAGGAATTAGTCTTTTTCAACTGATTTCTATACAAAAGTCGATTCTATTAAACCAACTTTTATTCAAAAGTCTATACAAAAGTCGATTCTAATAAACCAACTTTTATTCAAAAGTCAGTTTTGCATGTTCTAATAATTTTTTTCAAACTTAAATATTTTGATAACTATATATATAGTTTTATTGTTTATGTTACAATATTAAAAGATTATATATAAATTTTTTTTAATAAATTTGAATCTAAATCCATGTTGTGAAAAGGTCGGCTTATCTAGATTCAAATTTATTTTAAAAAATCTATATCTAATCTTTTAATATTATAACATAAAAAATATTCAAAATCAATTATTCAAATATATTAAAATAAAAAAGAAATAAAAGACTTGTTTCTTTTTTTTTTTTTAATTACAAAAGTTTAAAAGTAATGACTTGCATGCATGCAACTGCTTTTTGATTTGTTCCATAGAAAACTGGATCAACCTAACGTCGATCCAACCCAAAACCGAGTTTATGCGACGTTGTTTTGGAGTTTTTCCTAAAAGTCAAAACTTCTGAAATATATAAAAATGGAAAGATAAAGCAAGAAGTCGTCGAGATCGTGTTCGAATATCTAAACATTTGTCAAACTTATAGTTTATCCCTCAAGCAAAAAGAGTCATCTAACCGTTGGCTGTTTGCATGCATTCGTTTTCGTCAACTCTGTCCAAAATATTTTATTTTTTATTTTATTATTTTCACGCAGTCTTAAGTTTCTGTCCAATTTTCAAATCAGAAATTTACTTTTTCTCATCTTTAATTATATCTAATATCATACGTAAGTGTTACGACAGACTTAATTTTATTTATTTAAAACTGTTTAAAATAATTCTAGATTTATTCGATAAATTGAAAAAGAATGATCTATACATATGTTTATATATTAAAGAAATTATATATAAGATGATAATAATTAATTCAAAAGATTTAAAGTATGTAATTTTTTATTTAATAAACTTTTTAATAAGTAGTTAATTATTTAAAAAGCAATAAATAAATCAAGTTTAGGTAAGTCAAATGCCTTTAAGTAAATTTTATGTAAAATCCCGAGGGCCAAAGGAGAATTTAGAGAAATCTGAAGGACTGAAAAAAAAAAAAAAAAAAAAAAAAAAAAAAAAAAATGTTCAGGATCCGAACGTCTGTACGTTACACGTCTGTACGTTACAGACGTTCGGACCCGAACGTCCCGAATCAGTGTCCCTTAATTTCTGAATTAAAAACACACGTTTCAAATTAAAATTTTTATATAACCTGGATCGGTTCCCAACCAACACAGAAAACCCCAAAACAATTTCGCAGATCAAAGCCGAGATAATAAGATTCTAGGAAGAAATTCGTCGGCTGGTTGTTCATCCGGCCGACTGGGTTCTGGGTGATATCCATCAACAGTGAAGGCTTTGGAGGTGATTGGATCCATTGTGAAGGTCGGCCGGCTAGTTGGATTCGGGGGTGGACTTCCATCTCAGATCTTCAGCTCAGATTTTCAGGTATGATTTGGTAAGCATTGTTCGGTTTTCTCAGGAGAAACGGGTAGAGAAGGAACAACCCAATTAAAACGGGTTGATCCGATTTTGGCTGGGCTTGGTAATTGCTGTAAGCAATTTTTGGACCGGCCCAGATGTTTCTGGGCCGGATTGGAAATTACAATGTTTTGGATCTGGGCCATGGCCAACAGGCTAGGCCCAGACCAGAAAACCAGAACCCAGTCAAGGGACCGGATCCAAGTTCTGGATCCGGCCCAGAAAATATTAAAAAAATCAGAAAATTTCAGAAACATAAAACCGGCCGGTTCAGGCCCTTCCAGGCCGGTTCTTGGCCGGTTCAAGGCACCAAAATGTAGATAATTAAATTACCTACGTGATGAGTGGCCGGTTCAAGGCTAAACCGACTGGTTCAATGGTGAACCGGCCGGTCCAAGATTAATTAAATTGATAGAAAATTAGAAAACCACTGGTTTAAGGTATTTAAGGCCGATTCAGGGCAAAGACTAATCGGTTCAGTGATTCTAAGTCCGGTTCACTGACTTTTATAACTAGTTTAATGCATTCCAAGACCGGTTCAACGAGTTTAAGACCGGTTTAATGAGTTTTTGGCTAAATTAGTGGATTTAAACCGTTTATATTGCTTATGAGACCGATTTAATGGGTTTCACTCCCGGTTTTGTGGGTTTTCTTACTGGTTCATTAAATATTGTGCTCGGTTCAAGGTGTAGAAGATCCGGTTTAGTAGGATTTTGATCGGTTCGGGACTTTAAGATTCCCGAAATAGCTTAAAACATAAAAATTAAAGAGATGGTTGAATTTTGTAAGAATAAATTAGTTATATTTAATTTTGAGAAATATTATGTTCTAAAATAAACATTTTGATTATTTTAGATTAAGCGGTTGAGTTTCGAGGAGCCGAACTGCCGAAGCTCGATTTGCGTAATTCTCGGTTTCTGTGAGTAATATTATATATTTATATGTTTAAAATGTTGTTTTACTTATTTAAATTTCCTGTTTTTACATAATTTGAAAATTATTTCTGTTATTATCTAGTGGAACTTAAATTGTTAGAAAAGTTACGAGGGACGTATATGTCATTTTCTAATTTGTTAGAAAAACTTCTGAATTTCTGATTTCAAGTACTGGCACATGTTTAAGACTTCGAAAATTTGAAACTGTCTCTACTAAACTCTGATAAATAATTTTAAGGGAGTATCGTACTGTTAGAACACTGTAGCTAACGGCAGTAGGCGTTAGACTGGATGCATCCTGACCTGTATCCCCAGCTAGCAGGGGTGGTGCTAGACTATCACGTGTGGCTGACGTGGTAAGCCTGTTTATTGATTACCGGCAGACTTTGAGTCGCCGCCCTGATATCTGTATAACGGCATACCATGAGTTGCCATCCTGTTTCTGTTCAGTTCTCGGTCTCGAACTCCCTAACCTGTAATATTGTGTAAACTGTATTTTTTTGTGCTAAAATACCGGATATATGTCACTCGTCATATAAATATGTACTATTATTCACTGGGTCAATAGACTCATTAATTTATTTTTCAGACTCAGATTCGACTCTGCCGCCAGATCCTGCCGTGTGATAGGAGTCGATCGATTCTGCTTCTGCTTCAGTGCTAGAGTCTGCTTTCTACTTCAGTTCTCGAGATTAGCAGTTAGTTTCTGTTTCCTTCGGTTGTATGGTTTGTTATTCTAGTTGTTAGCTTTGTGATCACAGACAGGGTTTTCAATAAGAGTACTGTATTTTCGACAGTTTGTCTCAGACGTTGAATTCTGTATCAAGTTAAGTTTTATTTTGTTCTGTTATGTTTTAAGTATTTGAGGCTTGCGGGGTTGGGTTTATCCTAACTCTAGCGCCGGTCACGGACTCGGCGACCGGGTCGTGACAAAGTTGGTATCAGAGCTCTAGGTTATCTGTGATCATGGAGCAACGTTTTTCTGTAGCGTCTCGCTTATGATTATGAGCCGGCCATTTTCATAATCGAGGGGCTATTGAGAGACGGTTAGGAGTTAATCTGATTCTAAGTGTGCTTTAATCTTGTCCTTATTCTAACCCTTGCTATTTGGTATTCTGAAATCTTTAAATAGATGGACGCGTCATTCGATAACACGATTTCTGACTCTGACCATGAGCAGTCAGTTGTTCCCGAGACATATCGCTTACTCCTGAGATACGGTTGGAGGCACAGTCTTCTATACCCGCTAGAGGACGAGGCAGGCCGAGAGGCAGAGGAAGAGGTCGGGGAATGACGACCGGTAGGGCAGGTCAGGTAGAGCCAGAGAGGGAGGCTCAGCCTGTTGACAATTCTGATAGAGTGGTCCAGATTATCCAGGGTATGCAGTAGACGATGATGGCAGGCATGCAGCAGGCAATGATGACGAGCATGACCGGGTTACAGCAGACCCTGGTCAATTTGGTAGAGAGATTGGCAGAACAGGGAAGGACCGGCACTCAGAATAATGCCGGTCAAGGAGCACCAGAGGCAGGTGCGAGTTCAGGCCCGAGGACTAGAGAGGCTCTGCCAGTGACTAGGCAGGAGCCGACACAGAGGAGACAGCAGGTTCCGCAACAGCTGAGGTTACGCAGGCAGTGGGGAGGCAGTCCCAGGTTAGTCTCGACAGTCAGGTTCAGGATTTCCTCCCGTTTAAGCCACCGACTTTTTCTGGGAGGAGGAGCACAGAGGACCCACAGCACTTCATCGATCAGATGGAGATTATTTTTGAGGTTATGAGGTGCTCTAGTGCCAGGAGTGTAGAGTTGGCTGGCTGCAGGCTGCATGATTTGGCACGGTCTTGGTACAAGACCACAGTATCTGGGAGACCGTGAGAGGCGGCACCGATGACGTGGGAGGAGTTTGTTACTGCGTTCATGGATCGGTTCCTCTCAGCTAATAAGAGGGACCAGTTGGCTGCAGAGTTTGAGGGTCTCCGACAGACTGCGAGTATGACAGTTCCGGAGTATGATGCTCGGTTCAATCATCTGTCCAGATATGCCCCACATTTAGTTACGGATGAGCAAGTTAAGGTGAAAAGATTTATCCGGGGTTTAGTGGAGCCTCTGTTTCGGGTGTTAGCCCCTCATATGGGGAGGTATACATATGCTGAGGCAGTTGATGCTGCTCAGGCCATAGAGGCGAGGGGTTTTGAGCAGAGAGCTCTTAAAGAGACAAGGAAGAAGGCTAGGCATTCTGGGTCTTTCAGCACAGGTCAGAGTTCGCAACCGAGATCCAATTTTCAAGGTCAAGGACAGCAGCGTACTACACATACTGGACCACACCCTGGCCGTATTTCTGCAGCAGTTTCTGCACCAGTGGGCGATACTAGGGGCGTGGCACAGTCAGAGCAGTATAGCTCCGTACCACAGAGTCAGGAGCTTCCGACATGCCGTACTTGTGGCCATAGGCATCGGGGACGATGTCGTTGAGAGACTAGTGCTTGTTATCGATGTGGGGCCATGGGCCATAGGATCAGAGATTGCCCTCAGCTTCTGATTGATCAGCAGGGAGTAGGTCACCCAGAGGGAGCTGGTTCCTCGGTTCCTGAGCAGCCAGTTCGGGGACAGGGACGAGGTGCTGGAGGTAGAGGACGCGGACAGTCTGGGAGAGGTCAGGCACGCGTATATGCCTTGACTAGGCAGGACGCTCAGGCGTCCAATGCAGTAGTTACAGGTATGATTACTGTTAGCTCTTTCGACGCATGTACTTTATTTGATCCTGGATCGACTCACTCGTATGTGTCCCCGAGCTTTGCTACTCGATTTGGCTTTCTGTCTGTTGCTCTAGAGCATCCTTTTCTGGTGGCTACCCCCATAGGGAAGCCTGCTCTGGTTAGCCAAGTGTATAAATCCTGCCCAATTAGAATAATCGATAGGGATTTCACAGCTGATTTGATTGTCTTGGGTATCACTGATTTCGATGTGATATTGGGTATGGACTGGTTGGCTTCTTGCTATGCCACCTTAGACTGCCGTACCAAGACAGTAAAGTTTGAAGCGCCTGGTGAACCACCACTGTTATTTCAGGGTGATTATAGCCTAGCTCTAGCTCGAGTGATATCTTATATGAGGGCTAGACAATTGCTTTCTAAAGGGTGTCAGGGGTTTCTAGCCATGATTAGAGACACCCGAGTCGCGGAATCCAATATTGAAACAGTTCCTGTGGTGAGTGAATTTATGGATGTGTTTCCCGAGGAGTTGCTTGGTATTCCTCCCGAAAGGGAGATTGAGTTCGGTATTGATTTAGTTCCAGATACACAGCCGATCTCTATTCCTCCGTACCGTATGGCCCCGACAGAACTTAAGGAGTTAAAAGAACAATTGCAGGATCTTTTAAACAAGGGTTTTACTCGACCGAGCACTTCGCCTTGGGGTGCTCTGGTATTGTTTGTAAAGAAGAAGGATGGAAGTATGCGGCTGTGTATAGATTACCGGCAGCTCAACAAAGTAACTGTCTGTAATAAGTATCCGTTGCCTCGCATAGATGACTTGTTTGATCAACTTCAAGGGGCAACGTGTTTCTCAAAGATAGACTTGAGATCTGGATATCATCAGCTCAGAATCAGATCAGAGGACATTCCAAAGACAGCTTTCCGGACTAGATATGGACATTATGAGTTTTTGGTTATGTCCTTCGGATTGACGAATGCTCCAACTGCCTTCATGGATCTGATGAACCGGGTATTCAAGGCATTCTTAGACCGGTTCGTGATTGTGTTCATCGATGATATTTTGATATACTCTAAGAGTAGCGAGGAGCATGAGTTACATTTAAGACAGATATTACAGACTCTGAGGGAACATCAACTGTATGCAAAGTTCTCTAAGTGCGAGTTCTGGTTAGACAAAGTGGCTTTCCTTGGACACGTAGTTTCCAAGGAAGGAATTATGGTGGATTGGAGTAAGATTCAGGCAGTGCAGCAATGACCTACGCCTAAGTCTGTTACTGAGATTCGCAGTTTCCTAGGCCTGGCAGGATATTATCGACGATTTGTAAAGGACTTCTCGAAAATTTCAGCACCTTTAACCCGAATGACACAGAAGAATGTGAAGTTTCAGTGGACTGACGCATGTGAAAAGAGTTTTCAGGAATTGAAAGACTGTCTAACTTCTGCTCCAGTGTTAGCCTTACTATCAGGGTCAGGAGGATTTTCAGTTTACTGTGATGCTTCTAGAGTTGGTCTAGGGTGTGTGCTGATGCAAAACGATCGTGTTATAGCATACGCATCCAGACAGCTTAAGAAGCACGAGCAGAACTACCCCACTCACGACTTAGAATTGGCGGCTGTTGTGTTCGCCCTAAAGATTTGGCGACATTATTTGTATGGAGAGTCTTGTGAAATTTACACCGATCACCAGAGTCTAAAATATATATTCCAACAGAAAGATTTGAATCTGAGACAGAGGAGATGGATGGAGCTGATTAAGGATTATGATTGCACAATTCTGTACCATCCTGGCAAGGCCAATGTAGTCGCCGATGCTTTGAGCAGAAAGTCTATGGGAAGTTTGGCTCATATTGCTCCAGCTAGACGACCTTTAGTAGAGGAGATACATGGTTTAGAGGAAGCAGGAATACAACTACAGATAAGTTCATCCGGAGTGTTGTTAGCTAATTTACAGGTTCAGTCGTCCCTACTCGAACTTATAAAGGCAAGTCAGGACAAAGATGCTAAGTTGTTGAAACTTAAGGGGGAGGTTCAGGCAGGGCGACGCACAGAATTTGAGATTGATGCTGAGGGAATTCTGAGATGTAATGCTCGTATCTGTGTTCCAGACGTTGATGATCTAAGGAGGGTGATCTTGGAGGAAGCTCATAACTCCAAGTATACCATACATCCCGGTTCCACCAAAATGTATCAAGATTTAAAACTATTGTACTGGTGGGAAGGAATGAAGCGAGAGGTAGCAGACTATGTATCTCGATGTTTGACCTGTCAGCAGGTGAAAGCCGAGCATCAGAGGCCAGCTGGATTACTTCAGCAGATTGAGATTCCAGAGTGGAAGTGGGAGAGGATCACTATGGACTTTGTGACGGGATTGCCCCGCACACTCAGGGGATTTGATTCTATTTGGGTGATAGTAGATCGTTTGACTAAGTCAGCCCATTTCCTTCCGATGAAAATGAAGTATGATACGCCTCGATATGCTCAGTTGTATATTGATGAGATAGTGAGACTCCATGGGGTACCTGTCTCTATCATTTCAGATCGAGGGCCTCAGTTTACATCTCGATTTTGGAGGGCTTTGCATGATGCATTAGGTACTTGATTGGACCTTAGTACAGCATTTCACCCTCAGACAGACGGACAGTCTGAGAGGACGATACAGATTTTAGAGGACATGTTAAGAGCCTGTGTCATGGATTTCAAAGGAAACTGGAGTCAATACTTGCCGTTGATCGAGTTTGCGTATAATAACAGTTATCAAGCAAGTACTCAGATGGCACCATTTGAGGCTTTATATGGACGACGTTGTAGATCGCCAGTGGGATGGTTTGAGACTGGAGAAGCTAAGCTTCTAGGACCAGATTTGGTGCAAGATTCGATGGATAAGGTTCAGTTGATTCGACAGAGGTTGTTAGCTGCTCAGAGTCGACAAAAGTCCTATGTTGATCAGCGACGTCGGGAGCTTGAGTTCGCAGTAGGGGATCATGTGTTCCTAAAAGTTTCACCTTTTAAGGGTATTATGAGATTTGGGAAAAAAAGAAAACTTAGTCCTCGATATATCGGTCCATTCGAGATATTAGATCGGGTTGGTACGGTGGCATATCGATTAGCCCTTCCTCCTGAGTTCTCTGCGGTGCATCCAGTATTTCATGTATCTATGCTTCGGAAATATCTACCTGACCCGTCACATGTTTTGGCACCGCAAGAGCTACAGTTAGATACTGATTTATCGTATGAGGAGGAACCTATAGCCATCATCGACCGACAAATTAAGAAACTGCGGACCAAAGAAATTGCATCTGTGAAAGTTATGTGGAAGCATCACTCAAAAGAGGAAGCGACATGGGAGTCTGAGGAGATGATGCGTTCAAATTACCCTCATCTGTTTCACGCATAAGGTTAGTTAACATTATAGTATTTAAATTCGGGGTCGAATTTTTTTTAAGGGGGGAAGATTGTAAAATCCCGAGGGCCAAAGGAGAATTTAGAGAAATCTGAAGGACTGAAAAAAAAAAAAAAAAAAAAAAAAAAAAAAAAAAAAAAGAAATTGTTCAGGATCCGAACGTCTGTACGTTACAGACGTTCGGACCCGAACGTCCCGAATCAGTGTCCCTTAATTTCTGAATTAAAAACACACGTTTCAAATTAAAATTTTTATATAACCTGGATCGGTTGCCAACCAACACAGAAAACCCCAAAACAATTTCGCAGATCAAAGCCGAGATAATAAGATTCTAGGAAGAAATTCGTCGACTGGTTGTTCATCCGGCCGACTGGGTTCTGGGTGATATCCATCAACAGTGAAGGCTTTGGAGGTGATTGGATCCATTGTGAAGGTCGGCCGGCTAGTTGGATTCGGGGGTGGACTTCCATCTCAGATCTTCAGCTCAGATTTTCAGGTATGATTTGGTAAGCATTGTTCGGGTTTCTCAGGAGAAACGGGTAGAGAAGGAACAACCCAATTAAAACGGGTTGATCCGATTTTGGCTGGGCTTGGTAATTGCTGTAAGCAATTTTTGGACCGGCCCAGAAGTTTCTGGGCCGGATTGGAAATTACAATGTTTTGGATCTGGGCCATGGCCAACAGGCCAGGCCCAGACCAGAAAACCAGAACCCAGTCAAGGGACCGGATCCAAGTTCTGGATCCGGCCCAGAAAATATTAAAAAAATCAGAAAATTTCAGAAACATAAAACCGGCCGGTTCAGGCCCTTCCAGGCCGGTTCTTGGCCGGTTCAAGGCACCAAAATGTAGATAATTAAATTACCTACGTGATGAGTGGCCGGTTCAAGGCTAAACCGACTGGTTCAATGGTGAACCGGCCGGTCCAAGATTAATTAAATTGATAGAAAATTAGAAAACCACTGGTTTAAGCTATTTAAGGCCGGTTTAGGGCAAAGACTAATCTGTTCAGTGATTCTAAGTCCGGTTCACTGACTTTTATAACTAGTTTAATGCATTCCAAGACCGGTTCAACGAGTTTAAGACCGGTTTAATGAGTTTTTGGCTAAATTAGTGGATTTAAACCGGTTTATTGCTTGTGAGACCGATTTAATGGGTTTCACTCCCGGTTTTGTGGTTTTCTTACTGGTTCATTAAATATTGTGCTCGGTTCAAGGTGTAGAAGATCCGGTTTAGTAGGATTTTGATCGGTTCGGGACTTTAAGATTCCCGAAATAGCTTAAAACATATAAATTAAAGAGATGGTTGAATTTTGTAAGAATAAATTAGTTATATTTAATTTTGAGAAATATTATGTTCTAAAATAAACATTTTGATTATTTTAGTTTAAGCGGTTGAGTTTCGAGGAGCCGAACTGCTGAAGCTCGATTTGCGTAATTCTCGGTTTCTGTGAGTAATATTATATATTTATATGTTTAAAATGTTGTTTTACTTATTTAAATTTCTTATTTTTACATAATTTGAAATTTATTTCTGTTATTATCCAGTGGAACTTAAATTGTTAGAAAAGTTACGAGGGACGTATATGTCATTTTCTAATTTGTTAGAAAAACTTCTGAATTTCTGATTTCAAGTACTGGCACATGTTTAAGACTTCGAAAATTTGAAACTGTCTCTACTAAACTCTGATAAATAATTTTAAGGGAGTATCGTACTGTTAGAACACTGTAACTAACGGCAGTAGGCGTTAGACTGGATGCATCCTGACCTGTATCCCCAGCTAGCAGGGGTGGTGCTAGACTATCACGTGTGGCTGACGTGGTAGGCCTGTTTATTGATTACCGGCAGACTTTGAGTCGCCGCCCTAATATCTGTATAACGGCATACCATGAGTTGCCGTCCTGTTTCTGTTCAGTTCTCGGTCTCGAACTCCCTAACCTGTAATATTGTGTAAACTATATTTTTTTGTGCTAAAATACCGGATATATGTCACTCGTCATATAAATATGTACTATTATTCACTGGGTCAATAGACTCATTAATTTATTTTTCAGACTCAGGTTCGACTCTGCCGCCAGATCCTGCCGTGTGATAGGAGTCGATCGATTCTGCTTCTGCTTCAGTGTTAGAGTCTGCTTTCTACTTCGGTTCTCGAGATTAGCAGTTAGTTTCTGTTTCCTTCGGTTGTATGGTTTGTTATTCTAGTTGTTAGCTTTGTGATCACAGACAGGGTTTTCAATAAGAGTACTGTATTTTCGACAGTTTGTATCAGACATTGAATTCTGTATCAAGTTAAGTTTTATTTTGTTCTGTTATGTTTTGAGTATTTGAGGCTTGCGGGGTTGGGTTTATCCTAACTCTAGCGCCGGTCACGGACTCGGCGACCGGGTCGTGACATTTTATTTTCACAAATACTTAGTCAAATTCATTTTTATTTAGTAAAGGAGTAAATTTTCCTCTAAAAAATCCCATTTAATTCATAAAATTATTGCAGGGTTCTTTAATCACAAAGTATTCATGTGCGGTGCCTTTGTTGTTTATTGCGTTTGACTAGACACCTCAAAAATTGACATTTTGGACTGTTTGTTAGGCTAAATTAGATAAAAAAGAAAATAGAATATAGCGACCTTTAAATAAAATATTTTAATAGAATAATATTTTAAATTATGATATTATATTTATAAATTTAACAAAATTTCAAATAAAATATTAAATAAATATATAAAATATTAAATTATCTTTTTATTTCTTTATGTCTATTAACATAGCAGTAGTTGTAGTTGGTGGGTGGCGACAATGACGACGGTGGCGACAATGACGACGATGACGACGACGATGAGCAATAACGGGCTGCGGCAAGTAATGGTGGCAATGGGTGGCCGTAGGCGATAGCAGTGAGTAGGCGATGGCAGTGGGCAATGTTGGCGTGTGATGGGCAACTATGGCAACAACACCAATGGTAGGAGTCGATAATAGGTGATCGTGTCGACAATATTAATAGATATTTTATAAATACCATGAACAATGTTATTCAAATAAACTAGATAAGGATTAAATAAATTATATTATCCATTTCTCAATATTTTAAAACTCAAATCGGATTAGTCGATTCAATAATGAATTGGCCTAATAAATAATTCAAATTATACTTTGAAATTAAAAATAAAATTAAACCAACCAGCCTAATAAATAGTTCAAAATATACTCTAAAATCAAAAATAAAATTAAACTGCTTGAACTAATAAAAAAACTAATCAGTATTTTTTTAAATCAATTCAATTAACCCTCCGGCCGCCCTCTCTCTCTCCCCCCTTCGGTTAAAAAGTTTTTAAAACCCTCCCCCCCTCTCTTCCCCCTGTTTGGTCAAAGTTTTCAACTCCCGCCCCTCTCTCTCTCTCTCTCTCTCTCTCTCTCTCTCTCTCTCTCTCTCTCTCTCTCCTGGTTGCAAAATTTTCAAACCCCATCCTCTGTCTCCTCTATCCCCCCCCTCGTTCAAATTATATACTAGTGTATAAAAGATTTTAAAAAATATTTGTAGTAATTTTTACAATACATTTCATTTAATTTAGATGTTAAAAAAATAAAAATGGTAAAAATTGAATTCTTAAAAAGACTATTTCTTAAAATTTTTAAATAAAATTATATATATATACTTTAAATTTTGAAATAAAAAGATAATAATAAAAATATATTAATATTGTCATACCACTTATAACTTTGAGTATTATATAAAATTTAAACAAAAATATACTATTAGACTGTACTCAATTTATCAAATTTTTAATTTATTTTTAAAATATTTTTTTATTATAAACCTGTTCGATCAATGGTTGAATTAATTGAAGCGTGACCTAATGACCTTACCGATTTAATCTCTGGTGCAAGTTTTAAAATATTGTCATCTCCCCATGTAAATCCAGTGACGACGATGATGACGATGATGAGCAATAACGGGCTGCAGCAAGTAATGGTGGCAATGGGTGGCCGTAGGCGATGGCAATGGGCAATGTTGGCGTGTGATGGGCAACAATGGCAACAACACCAATGGTAAGAGTGGATAATAGGTGATAGTGTCGACAGTAATAATAGATATCTTGTAAATACCATGAACAATGTTATTCAAATAAACTAGATAAGGATTAAATAAATTATATTATCTATTTCTTAATATTTTAAAACTTAAATCAGATTAGTCGATTCAACAATGAATTGGTCTAATAAATAATTTAAATTATACTTTGAAATTGAAAATAAAATTAGACCAACCAGCCTAATAAATAGTTCAAAATATACCCTAAAATTAAAAATAAAATTAAACTGCTTGAACTAATAAAAAAACTAATCAGTATTTTTTTTTAAATCAATTCAATTAACCCTCCGGGCGCCTCTCTCTCTCCCCCTTCGGTTAAAAAGTTTTTAAAACCCTCCCCCCTCTCTTCCCCCTGTTTGGTCAAAGTTTTCAACTCCCGCCTCTCTCTCTCTCTCTCTCTCTCTCTCTCTCCTGGTTGCAAAATTTTCAAACCCCATCCTCTGTCTCCTCTATCCCCCCCCCCCTCGTTCAAATTATATACTAGTGTATAAAAAATTTTAAAAAAATATTTGTAGTAATTTTTACAATACATTTCATTTAATTTAGATGTTAAAAAAATAACAATGGTAAAAATTGGATTCTTAAAAAGACTATTTCTTAAAATTTTTAAATAAAATTATATATATACATACTTTTAATTTTGAAATAAAAAGATAATAATAAAAAATATATTAATATTGTCATACTACTTATAACTTTGAGTATAATATAAAATTTAAACAAAAATATACTATTAGAGTGTACTCAATTTATCAAATTTTTAATTTATTTTTGAAATATTTTTTTATTATGAACCTGTTCGATCAATGGTTGAATTAATTGAAGCGTGACCTAATGACCTTACTGATTTAATCTCTTGTGCAAGTTTTAAAATATTGTCATCTCCCCATGTAATTTCTCTAGATTTAACTAGATAATTATTTTACCCAAACTTTTTATCTGACTTCATTATCTAGTTTATCAAATATCAGATAAAGTCAGATAATGATAAATAATTAATCCTTATCCAGCCTTATCCAACCTACCAAACAAGCTTTTATTATTTTTAAAATTTGATAAATATTTACTATTTACAAAATATAATTCTTAAACTTTTTTAGATACTTTACTGTCTTGGAATACCTTTAGATTTTAAAATTCTAATTTTCTATGAATATTAAAATTTTCCCACCAAAGACTCACTTATTCTTATAATTATAATGTTTTTAAGTTTTGTAATGGGATACGAGATAGAATATTATAATTTTTCGTTTAAACACTTGATATTTTTATTAAATCACAAATTCATATTCATATATAATTAGAACAGATTCAAAAATTATTTTAATATGATACTATTTGTAACAACTAAAGAGTATTAACCATAAGAACTTATTAAACCTAAACCACTAATCAAAATGTTTAAAATAGTCGCTTGTATATTATATCACATTACTTTAAAAAATCGATATGGGACAAAATATCACATTTTTAAATCTAATTTTTAAACGTTGCATATTTCTTGAAAAAATTAAAATTTTATAAATATTATATAACAGTTCATAGTAAATATAGTTCGCTTTGAACCAAACCTTTACAGTTCTAAATATATTTACTAGGGTTAAAATATATATACTTATAAATCTAACATTTACTCTGTATTTTACCAATCTCAAATTTGTGTAAGCTATTACATATATTTTATTTAAAGATGTCACTTGAAATAAACCTTAACACGTTCTCTCAGCCTAAATTTGTCAATAGACCAGATTTCTAAACAACCAATACCTGAGACCAAGTGTTTCTGAAACTCTCAGTTTTGCAGCACAGAAGTGTGAACGGATCCGTTCCAATTCAACTTTAAATTAGATTGAAATAGAAATTATTAGAATTTTATATATTTTGACGGAAGATTTAAATTTTTTAGAAAAAATAAAATTACGAAAATTTTTATCTAAGAATATTAAGAATAACGAAAGTATGAAATGAAGAATATTTACAAAAAAAAATAAAGGGGACTGAGACCTGGGAAAGAAGCACGCGACCAGAGAATATATTTACTGCTCTGAAGGGAATGTTTGGTTTGCAGGATTTGTTGGGTGTAATTTTTTTATTTTTTTATGTTGACAAAACATTATTTCCTTTTTTTTTTTTACAATCTGGTTGATCTTTAAAAAGTTTTTTTTTTTTTAATTCCAGTTTTCTTTTTTCTTTTTCTATTATATCCAATAAAAGCCATAAACTAAAAGTAGTCAAACAAATCAAAGACTTCGGTCAACTGAGATTTCAACTGTGCTCATCCTCCGAAGAGATATGAAAAAATGTATAGTCCTAATTGATATTTCCTTAATGTACTTATGATTACTACTTTCTGTTTATTTAATTTTATCATCTATTACATAGAAATTAAGGAATTGGTTTATGAAATTTAATTAATGCAAATATTATGGATATTCTATTGTGTGGAACATATATACATGTGTGTGTGTGTGTGTGTGTGTGTGTACAGAGGGTAAACTTACAAGTTGAATACACTGCCTTGGCACCTAATGTGTGCAAAACCTCGTTCTGGTCAACTCCATTCCGTAGGAACCTGTAGCCCACCGAGAACTGCCCTCCGGGAGATCTTGATGCCCCCAGAGAACCAAAGCCTCCCCGCCGCGCCCATGAGAAGGATCTACAGAAAACCCCAAAGAATTTTCCCAATCTCACAGATTTTGTGAATTTTGATAAAGTTTCTCCCAATTGCCTGTCCGCCATTGACAGACTATTTGAGCTCAATTGTTCAAGCTCTAATTAACTATAGGTCGATTAAATCCTTGAATGTCTTTGTCTGTTCGTGCCAAGCAAACCAGTGAGATCAATCTTCCAGAAAATTTGAGGTAAAATTGCTGATTTGTGGGTTTAATGTTTTCTGCACTAGTTCGGGTTACAGTGGGAATCAGGTCAAAGTGGAGAGACCTGATTTCCTTTCGAGTCTAGCCGGATCGAGCCAAGGTTGGGTTGATGTTGCTGGGCTCAGGGTTAGGCTAATTGATGACTGGGCCATGGCCGGCCCAACGGAATCTGGGCTGAATTATGTGATAAAGGCTTGGGCCGTGGCCAATGGGCCAGGCCAGTAAAGGGGTTGGAGCCATGGGCTTCCGGTTTTAGGCAGGATCCAGATTAGGATCCTAATCCATAAGAGCAATAAATAAATAAAAGTTAACAGAAAATACTAGAAAATAGAAAATCAGCCAGTTCAAGAGATTAAGAACCGGTTCACGTCCGATTCAAGGTAAGGGAAAATTGGTCATAAAAATAACTAGCTAGTTCACAGCTAGTTCAAGAAAAAAAAACTAGCCAGTTCAATGTGAAAATTAAAAAATTAGGGTTTTAAGTGGTTGGCTCAACACTATCATGACAGGTCCTACAACATCCCGAACCTCGGAGTTTTCTTTAGTCTAGCCAAAATAGACCAATACTAATATTTTAGTGAGAGTCTTAGACAGGTCGTTAATTCACAATCTAGGAGCTCAATCAGAGAAATTGAAAGTTTTAATAAAAGAATCAAGGAATCAGGGCTTAATTAAGGGGGATTAAATTAAAGGGGCATGGAATTTAAAATTTTAGGGACAAGATCGAATGAAATAAAAGAACGAAGACCTAATTAGAAATTGTAAAGGGGGGCCGATTGAAAAGAATTAAAGAGGAGAGGGTTCAAAGTGAAAGTGCAGTGAATTCAAGGTCAAACTAAAAATTCGTCAAGGACCCATTTAACATAAATCAAAAACTCAAGGACCAAAAAAAAAAAAAAACAGAGAGCCATGGCTGACCTTCGCGAGGTTGCCAGCAATGGCGGCCACCAACTTGGAGAAGATTCCAGATTGGACTAGAACCCTTTTAAAAGGGTGAACAAGTGCTTGTTTTGGAGCAAGAGGAGAAATCCCGATCAATTTCAAGTTCCTATACCAAGAATATAGCAGATTTTATCCCTGTAGCCAAGAACCTCCGCTAGAGAGCAATTCTGTAAATCTGGCATGACCAAGCAAGAACTGATTCCAAAAATAAGGATAAAATCTCACTATTCAAGTACTCAACTGGGCCAAAACTTGTTTAAGCTGCACTAACCCAGATTTTCCTTAAAGATAGCACCAGTCTGGTCCACTGTAAGCCAGACCATACAGTCGAGAAAAACCAAAAACACTCCCAGCTACTCCGACCGCGAACTCAGTTGAGGAAGAGACTAACCGACTCGTCAGGTGTTCTAGAATCTAGGTCAATCATTGGATGACACTAGGACTCCAGGAACGGCTCAGCACTTTGATCTAGGACATTCGAATCCTCTACAATCCACCGGAACAAAGGAAGAAAGCTGGAGAAGTTCCAGCTACTTCAACCACAAGCTTGGCCAGGAAGGAGGTCAACCTGGTTCGCCAAGTGCTGCAGCTTCTGGGTCAACCACTGGACTGCCGAGAATAACCAAGTAAAGCTCAGAATCTTGGTATGAAACTAATTGGGTCTGATTACAGGGGAAACGAGCAAAGGAGATGAGACCCGATTAGAAACAGGTCTGGGCCAGTTCACCCGAACCAAGTTTAGTTCATTGAGACAAGAACGGCCGGTTCAGGCCAGTCCAAAAGGGTATAGGACCATTCATCCCGGTTCTAGAGAGAGAGGCTTGAGTTACATTTAATTGAACCAAGTTCTTAATCTGCTTTGGTAAAATTTTGGCCGGTTCAACATAAAATTCGTACAATTTAAGGTTTATTTGGTAAACCAGCTCGGTTCAAGGCTATGTAGGGCTAGTTCAAGAGGCCTTGAGTCTGGTTTAGGCCAGTTTATAAATAATTAAAATAGGTTTAAGAAAATTGATGCCCATTTATAGAACTATCCCCGATTTAATATCAATTGAGGCCGATTTGTGCTGGTTCAACGGGAATAAGGACTGGTTCAAAGATAATTAAGTAAAAATTTAAGTAATTTAAGGATTTTAAGATCAAGTTAGAGACAAGTTAATTAGTTAAAGGAATTACATGTAAATAAATTATTGGTTCTCCAATGATAAATAAATTTTAGCTTTTATATATCTTCAAGTATTGCTTAAGTCTAGACATATATATTTTATGAATTTTTATGTAGGAAAAAGTGCACGTATTCAGAAAATTTGTTGAGGTTGAAGTTAAAAGATTTTGACGGACAACAGGTGACTGGCATCTTCATAATCTTAGTTATTCTCTAAAAATATGTTTTCTTTTAATAAATAAAATCTATTTTTCCAAAAATGTTCTATCTTGATACATAAAATTGGAAACACGTCAGCTATGTTCTGATTTCAGTTATATGATAAATTTGATGATATTCATGATTTTTTTCTGATGTTTTGTACTTCGGTACTAGAGTTAAATGTTGGGCAACCACCCGGGACAGATGGTAGTTCTACATCCATCACAGTATATGACATAGTATATGACAGAGTATAGTATTTGAATCCTGTAAAGGATTCTAGAGTATTACAAAGGCCGCAAACTATGTCAGTCTAGTTGATGGAATAGCGGCAACCCTCAGTGTAGATTACATAGTGCAGTAGCGTTCAACATATTTTATTAATTTTTATGATTTTTATGTTTTACTGTCTTCAGATGCACCATTATCGGTTGTGCACACCGATCAGAGACACACACACATGATATATGCACCATAATTCTTATGATTTCAAATTTTCTGTACTTCTCTGATTTCTTCAGATATATAGATTGGTACCTGATCGATGATCACTATACAAACATGATTTTCTCATACATATGTGATTTTCTTGACTTGAGTTTATTTGCTATGATATACTCATGGCATTTCACAAAAAATCATGTTTATCTAATTTCTTAAAGATGCATGGACTGATATCCTCAGTCGACTATTATTTTTGCAACCATGACTTTCTGACACAAACGTGGCTTTTTTTTCTGAATTAAGTTTTCTTATGGATTTACAAACTCTCAGTATTTCCAGCTATATTGGTTTATTTCATCATCTGTTGTTACATAAACTTAAATTTCTTGGATAGAATTCATAGACTATGATCATTTGTTGAAATATTATGGAAAAGGGGTATGTTTGACTATGGTATAATGAAAACCTAATTGTTTCCACTAAGATTAGGCAAAGTGTCATTCATTGGGACAAACGTCTCATTCCCCATTCTTCTTATGCAGGAATTAGCTTGGACAGTAGTATTGCGTCACATGTAGTGGAGATTGGGCCAACATAGTTAAATCAGTAAGGTGAGTATGTAATTTATTTCAAACAGTGAAAATGCATGTCAGGTAGATTGGTAGAGTAGTTTATGGAAAAGTGTTAGAGTAGGGTTACAGGGGCTAATGTGTTGTTGGGTCAAGGGGCACGGTGGCACGTCAACTACTGCTTGGCTATTATGCCTCACCGACTCAGCAAGGGTAAGGCGTGACAGGTCCAGTGGGTTTAAGTCCGGTTCAGGGGGTTCTATGACCGGTTCAGGTGTTTCATAGCCAGTTTAATGGATCTAAGGCCGGTTAAGTGGATTTTAAGACCAGTTCAATGTGTTTTATGGCCAGTTCAGTAGTTTTCATGGCTCGTTCAGTGAGTTTAAGGCCAGTTCAATGAGTTTCATAGCTGGTTTAATGAGTTTAAGGTCCGATTCAACGATATTTTGACCAGTTCATAGTTGGTTCAACCTTCTAGTAACCTATTCAAGATCAATTTAGTACTTTAATAGTTGGTTTAAAGAAAAATTAGACTGATTTATTGTTTATGAGCCCGGTTCAAGATTTAATGCGTGAGATGTGATTTATTTGATCGATTCAAGATTTTAAAATTCTCGATATAGGTTTGAACATGAAAACCTAAGGTTATAGTAGGATATTGGAGGGGAATTTAGTTTTAAATTAATTATGAGTTATATTAGTTCCTAATATAAGGATTTTGTTATTTTTAGATCAACTGTTCAACTATCAATGAGTTGTACTAACAATGCTTAGAGTTCATGATTTTTCAGTTATGTGAGTAGTAATATGTATTTATATGATTTGTTGTTTTTCATATCTTATAAATGTTGAGTTTTACATGAATTATCTTATAAATTGAATAATTTCAAAATTAAAATTTAATATGCTATAAAAGTTCACAAGGGATGTATATGGCATTTTTTTGATTTGTTGGAAGTTTCCTAAACTATTGGTTTTGATTACTAACGTGTTTGAAACATTGAAATTCCGTAAATTGATTTTTGTTATTGTTATGTTTAAACAAATTGAAAAGTCATAAACTATTTCTATTAAACTCTGGAAATTTGTTTTATGGGATTATCGAATATTTAGAATATTATAGCTAACGACAGTAGACGTTAGACTGAGTGCACTCTAGACCAGATCCCCATCTAGCAGGGAGTGGTGCTAGACTCTTGTGTTAGGCTGACATAAGAGACTTGTATATGTATATATGTATATGGGCATATGAGGATGCCAACTTCTGATTTCTGTTATCGGCTGACTAAGAAGTCGCTGCCTTGGTATATATGCATCTATTTAGTTCTCTATTTCAAAACTCCCTAAGTTTGTATAAGTGGAAATAAATTCTATTTTCTGATAAAAAAAAAATCTGATATATGTCTCTTGTCATGTAAATACATATATATTATTTACTAGATCAGTAGACTTATTATTTTATTTTTCAGATTTAGATTTTGTGCTCCCGACAGATCCTATGATGTAAGAAGAGTCCGTCGATCTTGATTCCGTGATTTTAGCTGATCTAATTTCCAAGTATAATAGTTAGCCTTTATTTTCTTTCTAATGCGTATTTTGTTTTTAGTTCACTCAGTGATCACAAACAAGGTTTCAATGTAAGGTATAGTTAATGTTACTTTTTAGACTTTGTTTATTTTTGACGTGAATATTTTGTAATGAATTAGTAGCTTCCACATATGAAAGGTTTGTAGGGTTTGAATTTATTCTAACTCTAACACCGGTCATGGATCCAACTTCTGAGTCGTGACATCCAAATGGAATTCTATTCAAGATGAAATCCTATTCACTCTGAAATTTTATCTTTTTAAAACTCTATCCAAATTCTATTTTAAAAAATATAAATATCGGTGAAGTCTATCCGAACTCAAGGTTACATCGCATTGAAGAACTCAATGGTCACTCAAACTCCTTGTCTGTATAAAGGGGTCATGAAAGTATTTGTGGGTAAGAATTAGAGATATATACAGAGTGAAAAGATATAGTTGTGTGAACTTCCTCATGTTTTCAGAAGAAGAGTGGGAATGATTCTTAGCCATTGATTAAGAAGAGTTTTATTGTAATTTTTCTATCGTTTATAGTGGAAGTTTTTAACTTGGAAAGACGATCCCATGGTTTTGTTTGAAGGGTTTTTCACGAAAAAAATTTTTATGTTCTCGGTTGGTTTGCTTGTTTGATTCCTTCGCATTATCTCTGTTGTATGTGTGATTTTGCTCACCAGGACCAAACACTAAACTACTACTATCCATTTCTGTGGGATAACACATAAATATCCCCCACAAAGAACCTCTTTTGAACCCAGAGCCCCAAAATTACACTGTATTCAACCAAAATAAAAAATAAAGAGAGAGAGAGAGATTAAAAAAATTCCAAAGTGAGACTAACAGTACAGCCCAAACATATCCTGACCCTAGATTGTCCTAGTGCACTATAAGGCCGTTGATTCCCAGACAACGCTGGGACATCCCCTCTCTGGATTGCCAAAAACCAGGCCTATTACACTGATGATGCCATTCTTCATAAGATACGACGCCGTTCCAAAAATCAATCAGCCACTGTAACCAAGAGAAATCCAGATATTCACAAGATTAACATCCTCCCAAAAATAGTCGGCCAAAAAACTACCGAAAAGGAGGATAATCGATTTCCCGGAAGAACACATGCAACTGCAATCCAGATATATCCATAAACAGCAGGCTTGGCCTCTTTCTTAGGTAATACATTCACACACTAGCTAGCGGAAGGCTTTCTCTTGGTAAATTTAAATAGATACAGATTTTCCATCCTTAAAAGGAATGGTGACATGAAGAAATTGTAATACACACTCCCAATTTCAATGGATGACGAGTTAGAATGTAAGCATATTCGAAACTTTCCGAATGATAATTACGGGACTAAGTGCATGTTTGCGAAAGTTACTGCTTCTAAAAAAATTCTAAAAAATATTTATAGGTAAAAAAGTATTAAAAGTATTAAAGATAGAATATTTACAAATTTTACTGAGGAATTATAGCAAAAATTGATAAATAGATATTAGGTAAAATAATTTTTTAATTGATTATTATGTTAAAAATGTCCAAATTATCCATTTCTTTAAAAAATTATATACACACACATATATATTCATTGAATAAGTTTTTTTTTTTTGAATTGTAAAAATAATTTTGAAATTATTAAAGAAAAATAAAAAATAAAAGGTATTAATAATTTGCTTCTTCTTGAATTTTAATTTAATTTTTGATTTAATCAAAATAAATAATCCATACAATAATAAAACATTTTGATAAGTTATTAATAATTTATATAACTACCTTGACATAAATTTAAAATGTTTAGGAAGGAATAGGATGTTTGGGATTTTTATTTAACAATGGCAAGATGTGAACTTAATATTATATTAGAGGTATGTTTATTTAACTATATTTAAAAATATTTACAAATATACTATTAATTACATTTTTTCAGTACTTCTACTTTATCTATTTTTTACTCATGGTTAGAGAAAAATAACTCAGAAGTAACAATTCAAACAAGTAAAAATACAACTAAAAACTACTGAAAAGTAGCCCCAACAGGCCCTAAGTAGTTTGCTTTGGAACAAAGATACAATCACTAGAACTCAAAACTATCGGCTTTCTATTGTATCTTTGACAACTAATTAACCATCCTTTTGTAACTTTTAGAATGATAATGACTAATGATTTTCGAAATCGATAACTTGATCTACAAGAAATTCACCTCAACGAAGATAATGTGAGTTTCAAGATTTTAATTATCAAAATTAACTTCAATGAAGTTGTTTAGAAGTTGAATGAAAGCGAGTTATGATAATTGAAATTGGGTTGGAACGAACTTATCAAGGAAGAACACTTTTGAATTCTCTGCAACAAGAAAGATTCCAAGAATTTTTTCTCTTAATTTGGTTTACAAAACGCAGTTCCATTGTACTCATCTATCCTAAACGCTAAACCCTACAAGGAAAAGAAAAACTAATAATAAAAAAGCGGCTTCATCAAGGGTTAGTAGGAAGATTGTTCGAGTCCATCGATCCTCACTTCTCTCGTGTCTTCCTTCGCTTTTTTGAATTCTCCTCACCGCTTTGCAGATTTCTATTCGTTGCTTTCTTCTTAACTCGCATTGACTTCGGTCCTTTTCCCTTGTCGCCTGTTTTGCAGCCGACTTCCACCTTCCCTTCGCCGCCGGCAACTGAATTCTCTGTTTTATCGCTGCTCTGTTTCGCGGTGTTTCTGCGGCGTCCTCATCTTCTCCTCTCTGCTTCACAGGCATTTTGAATCTGAGCACTAGCCTAGGCCGCGCCAGTTTGATGACAATGCGCATGCGTCGCGGTCCCTGGACAGTCTCCGATGAATATGGCACATCAGAATCCGCTGAAGTAAAATTGTCGCCGCCGAAACCGAAACGGTTTCCAAGGAGCCGTTCTGCAATCTGAGCCTGCCGTTCGGGGAACTCGTACTTGCGGTTACTGGCGCGGCGACGGCGAAACATGCATCCATGATCTCGAAGACGTCGTCACTGATTGTTGCGAGCCTTTCCCGCCATGCTCGAACAGCTTCAGGACTCAAATCCATGAACACAATAACAGAAGAAGCTATCGCGATTTCAAAACACCAAAACAATGAGACGAATTAGAACGGATGGTGGGTGCGGAATCTGAAAAGGAACAGATACGAATGAGGAAATCCGAGAACGAAATGGAGAGCAAACATACTTGGGTAGGAACCCTTGACGGCTAAGGACAGTGTGGTTGAATTATTGCGGAGTTCTCCACGATCCGCAACGTCTACAAAAAAATAAAAATAAAAAATTGAGGGACTAAAGGAGTTGATTTTTCCTTGCAATTTGTACTATAGGAGCTTTTTTAGGGACTTTTATCTAACTTGCTTATAAGATAATACATTATATTATGTTCCAAACAATATCTAATATAGGTCTAATTAGCTTATCTTTTAAATTATAAACACACACACAGACACACGTATATGTATCACAATTCCTTTATATTACCATTATATTTAAATTACATAAAAAGTTTTTTGTTCTTAATTTTAGAGGATATTTAGTTCCACCACAAAAAAAGTCAGCTTTTTATAAGATGCCCAAATTTACTTTTTGCGTTGGTTGGTTCCTGAAGTCCATTTTTGCCTATTTCACTATAATAACCCAGTTTTTCATTTTATTAAGGCTGAGGGCCTTATTGCAAGAATTGATTTTTGAGGGGGTTTATCTGAAAATTTGCTTGGGGACTGTTTTGTGATAAGAACCAAGCTGAGGGACTGAAATTGAATTTTCAAAGAAACTGACAGGAAGAGCGTTCAGAAGTTGTTTCTCACTGATTACCCCACGTCAGGTAATGATTTTGGTCTGTTTTCCATGTCTTTGCATGTGTATTTGAGGGGTCGACCAAACCCCTCAATCAATTGTTGTTTTCGAGCAAATAGGAAGGGGAAATCGGGGGTCTTTCAGCCGACAAAGGGTGCAGAGGGCGATGGGGCTTTTCCGGGCTTTTGGCCAGCTGTTTGACTATTCAAAGGTTGCTGGGAGGTTTGCCGAGGCTCGTGCAGTGGTTTTGGGTGGTCGACGATCGAGGTAAGCGTCTTTCCTGGTTATTTTCTGGTTTTTCTGGCCGGCTGGGGTTTTACAAGCAACCAGGTCGAAGACTCAGGTTGCCAGGCGAAGAAGAACTGAACCCGGATGGGTCTAGGTTCTGCTTGATTGGGCCGGCCTGGGCTGGGCCAGGCCCAGCCTAGTTGGTAAGGGGCTGTAGGCCTAGGCAGGGGACGGGCCCAGGCCAATCAGGCCGAGGAGTTGGCCGAGTCGACTCGGAGAGTCAACTCGGCCTTGTGTTTGTCAGGTTGAGTCAAACCATCCGAGTTGACTCTGAAATCGGGATATGCTATCCCCGGGGCAGGCCAACTGTGTTAAGGCTGTTTAGGCGGCGATAGCAAGAGGATTAGATAACCAGGTTTATTAATTTAGTAATAAAAATTTTGGGTTTAGGGTGTGAACCAGCCAATGTTGACCGGCCAGTTCAGGGTTGTTTTGGCCAGCTTTCTAAGAAATAAAAACGGGTTCCAGTTCGTTGGATGAAGGGGTAGTAGACCAGATGGGTTCGAAGAAGTTTGAGTGGCCAATTCATGGTGAAACGGCCAGTTTAGTGTGCCGACTTTCGGGTGGTGGTTTAATAATGTCTGGACCGGTTCTTGGGAAGTTTGGACTGGTTCCTAGTTCAGCACTTTAAGACCTAGATAACTGTGAAGTTTGATAATTTTTGGATGTCCAATTCAAGGTGAACTGGGCTTGGTTTGCGTGCTGGTGATTAGGGGTTTGAGTTCTTAGCCGATTCAGGGCTGGTTTAAGCCCTTTTTAGCCGGTTCAGACCAGTTCTTAAGATTTTTTGATCTTCTGAATCCATTTTTGGGAGTTTCATGGCCATTCGAGTTGAGTTTGAGGTAGTTTTGGATCAGGCTAGGCTAATTCGAGGGTTTGGAGACTTGTTCACTATAATTGAGGATTTTGGAGGTTGGTTTAGTAGTGTTGTGGACTGTTGAGCTGGACGGTTGCATTTTAGTAAGTCACATAGGTTTCGGTGACAAGTTGTGTTGCCTCGAGATGCGTGCTAGGGGGCCGATTTGGGATTTAAGTTCGATTTGAGGCTACTGAGCCTATTTCTTATGCCGATTTCAGCGTTGGTGATGGTTTATTGTATTTTTTATTACAAATACACTGGTGGAGGTGCAACCTGGTTAGTGAGTCGAGTGAGGGAGATCGGGAGTTCCTTTTTGTTCAACCTTGTACTCTGAGTAATGATACCCTCTCTATGCTTGTGTTTTCATACTGTGATTTTCTGGCATGATAACTATGTAATTTGGAAATTGTATTGTGATTATATGTTATACTTAGGATGTGTGTTTTGTGTTTTTGAACTATCAATGATCTAAGTTGGTATGCGATATTGGTTTTTGAGATATAAACTGTATATGTGTATGTATACTTGTTTTTGACTTGTATGTGGAGATGATATCGTGTGGTGTGCTGTGATTTGGGGACGGCAAGAACTCGGCTGGAGTACGGTGATCTGTAATGTCCAGTGATGAGTCAGCCTGAGTCCGTGATGCGATTTAGAGACAGCAGGAACTCGGCTAGAGTACGGTGATCCGTAATGTCCAGTGGTGAGTCAGTCTAAGTCATGATGTGACAGCAGGAACTCGGCTGGAGTGCGGTGATCCGTAGCGTCTAGTAGTGGGTAGGCCTGAGTCTAATGATGTGATTTTTTTGGTTGACAGTATTCTTAAGTGTATGTTATTATGTTTTACTGATCACTGTATGTGTGTATGGTTTTGGACTTATGGCATGATGTATATCTTGACATGCATAGATTAGGTATCATCCGTACTCACCGAGTTTCGCAACTCATAGTTTTAAACTTTCCAGATTTGGATTGCTATCCTCGTCTCGAGTAACATGCCAGTTTTCAGAGCGACTATTAGAGGATTTGATAGATGTACATACACTATTTTTGTATATGTTTTTTTTTTTTTTTGTATTCTAGAATACTTTCCTTACACTCTCAGATAGGATCCCGGATGGTTTAGATGTTATATTGTTATACTCAGTATTTGTTTTGTACCTTCAAAGTTTTGACTGGTGTGGTGAGACTTATTAGGATCGGTGGACTCTAGTGCCGGTCACGCGCCCAGAGTTCGGGGCGTGACATTCACCCAGCTTTTCTCAAAAAATTTCCTTTTGCAACTTTCTAGTGTAATCACAAATTTGCTTTGCATTAACCTCGTGATAGGTGGTTATTTTGAAAGGATTTCAAAAATAAATCAATACAAATTGTAAATTTTCTTTCAAAAGTGTATTTTATTTTAGAATTATCCTATTATAAATAGTATCAAAAATACTAACTTCTATGTGGCATGCTCTCTCCTCTTTATATTTATGGATAATAACAACATAAATAATAGTAGGATTACAGGCATATTTTTTTAACTAAAAACACTTCATGTGAAATATAGAATGAATTCTCTCTCTCTCTCTCTCTCTCTCTCTCTCTCTCTCCACAAAACTCTCCTTAATGAAGAATGGCTCCTAGGATAAATCTCCCTCACACAATATTTTTGCTTTTATTAGACTATATATTTGTGGGTTTGTGTGTGTGTATATAAATATATATATATATATATATATTTTACCCTCTACACTTGTAACGAAATGACTTTATGTCTTCTGATTTTGGATAAGTTTCGATAAATTTAGATAACCACCAAAGTTAGATAATTTAGAAATTTGGATGATCGCCCAATTAGATGAGATAAATCTTCCCCCATGCGGAGAGAATTTAGTTAGGAAGTGGGTTAGCATCACTAAAAGCAAGATTCTCGAAAGCCCAAATCATAATTGGAATTACAAAATTGACCATTCGGCGACAGGGACTTGGTAATAACTACAGAGATAAGGTGAAGAAAATAAGAGAGATTGAATACTACAAAAGAGCAGTGCAAGGTCCACGTGTTATTCAATACGAACTGCTTCTTTAAATGTCAAAGGCTAAACATTTTGTTAATCCCCTGGGTTACCTTATCTCCCAAAAGACCACTCAAATTCATAGAAATCTTCAATTTGATCCCACCTTAAAGCTCTTGACTTTAATTGAAATAATTTATTTTAATTTTGAAGGGGTTTATGGGGTATTTGTGTTATAAATTTTGCAATTAAATTACTTTAGAGATGGGTTGGACCATCCGAGGGAGGGCTTGATGTTAATAGAAGTTTGGCTCAGATATCAAGAGCTTGTTTTTTAAATTGTTACAACTATTATTGTTCATTTTATAATCTAAAATTAATGTTATTAGAAATAATATAACTATCTCTTTTCAAATATATATTTTATAGATCCAACATAATTATTCTTTATGAATAGAAAAATTTCTTACCACTTATACTATATTTATTAAGTTGAAAAGAGGTTATTTGTGAAAAAGAAAAGTACATTTGGAAAAAATAAATCGAAAACAAACTTAATCACTCACGCTATTCAGTTCACTTTTCCTTTTTTTTCCCCTGAAGGAGGGACTGCATTGCAAGACTTACAAACTTTAGGGGTTTAGATCAGTGAGTTACGTATATTTTAAGGGAGTAATTTGTAATTTCCTAAGAAACAAATAGATGACTTTCTGTTCTATCATTTTTACTGCAATTAATTAAATTTCAAACGGTACTCTCCAAATAGCAGTCCCTGTCGAAGTTTCTATCATTTTGAAACTTCACCAGTTCAGAAAAGAATTTGACAAATAGATTCAAATTCAATAGCGGTCTGTAAAAAAATTATTGAGTAGAAGTTTGGGTTTTGCAAGTCGGATCAAGTCGAACCTTCTTTTGTTTATATATTTTTATTTCAGTTAATTACAAAGATATTAATTGTTGTGCTTTGATTATTAATTTTCAAGTAAGACAGCAGAAATTGATTTATGTTCATCAAAGAAATTGATTTAAACAAATGGATAAAGGGATTCCTAGACCTCGCAGATATGTTACATTACTAAGTTGGATTTCACTTATCCAGATAGTGGATTCATGTAAGCTGTTGATAGTTTGTATTTTATTGGAATCTAATTTAAATTTAATTGAAATTTTAGGATTTGAACCTTATTAAAATTTTAATAAATTAGATCCGACTATAAATATATATAATCAAAAATAAATAAATCACATATAGAATTAAGTAATTTAATATGTTAAAAATTTAAATCTAAATTTTAATAATTTTTATTAATTTAATAATCTTATAATATATATATACACATATATTTGTATAATGTTAATAAATATAAGTTTTGACTCATTTGATTCATCCAAAAAAACAGAAAAGAGGTCAATGTACTAAGTGGTTTCTATTTTAATAAAAATAATAATATAAATTTAATTTCTTAGAAACGTATTTGTGGAAATAATTTTAGTTGTTTACACTCCCAGGTTGGCCTCAAGTTAAAATTGGCATATAAATTCTCTTGGTTTTACCCAAAAAAAAAAAAAGATGAAGAAGAAGAAGAAGAAGAAGAAGAAAGAAAGAAAGAAAGAAGGAAGGAAGGAAGGAAGGAGGAAGACGTAGCAAAAGAGGTTTCTTCATTGTTAATAAAATCATCAGAGGAGTACTTGGATACTTGTTATTTTATTTTGCTCTTGAGAAACCAATAGGAGTTTGTGTAACATATTTAGTAATTAAATTTCCTATTTTGTTAATCCTTTCTAGTCTAACCATCGGTAAATTCATGAGTTAAATATTTGACCACACAATGACTAGGTGTCAAATTCTAATTGGTTTGGTGTATGCCATGAATTTCCCAATAGTACAAACTTGGGAAACCATAATTTATTTGTGTTTCAATTTTGTGGGCATTGCGGCCGGATCAGTCTTTTTTTTTTTTTTCATACATTGGATGCTTAAATGTCAACAACGACCCGAGTCCGTTTAATGAAATCCAGATCAACTTGGACCCGCGTTTAGATATGAACTTACAGAGGAAAAATCAGACCAATTAGTGGATCTGATCCTAATGTGCCAGTAATTGGATTTCACAGGGCTGTATTGGATTTGAAAAAGGGTCTAGGTCCATGGATCCGGTGATTCCTAACCGGTCAATGACAACAGAAGGAAACACGTTGAATGAGCATTTATTTACATCTGTTGGTTTGGTGAGTGTGACTCTTATTACACCTAATACCTGTCCCTGTGAGCTGGATGCTTCTGCCAGGATGTGGATCTAGGCATGCTGCTTGGGAGAATATGGGTTTGTGTGCATGTGTCGGAAAGAGAGATATTAAAGACATGCCCTCGACTCTACACCAATCTGATTTATTTGAGAGTATTTTTATAAAAAATATATATATTTGTTAAAATTTTTATAAACTTTTTACCAATTTTACGATCTAAAACTAATTATATTCAATATTTATAATTGTCTCTCTTTAAAAATGTACTTTTATAAATTCGAATATAATTATCGCTTATAAAATATAAAAATATTTTACTATTTATATCACACTACTAGATGTATATATATATATATATATATAGAGAGAGAGAGAGAGAGAGAGAAGGTATTCTATACATGTATAACTCTCATCTTTTTACAAAAGAGGGACACACTATTTTTAATAACAATATCAAATAAATTCAAACACTCATTCTTTTATATATTTGAATTCTTTCACCTGACTGTAAGAATGCAGTAAAATTGAGATAATTTATATTTTTTCATTTTAATATGAAAATTTTAAATTTTTAAAAATAAGAATTATAAGTTCAATTAAATCAAGAAAAAGATTTAAAATGAAGGATGCTGATTCCCCACCTCCCAACTAGACCAGCATGGGCTAATTAAACACCCCTCCAGGGTTGGTGGCGAGTAGTAGTTCTCATTTAAAGTTCTCTGCCAAAGAGGCGAGAATTGCTGCTCTTTATGACTAAAATGCCCCTTTCCCCTCTTCCTCTGTTAATTCTACTGCCTCCGTCACCGCCATTCTTTCCCTTTCACGTCTCAAAATAATATAAATATTATATATATATATATATATATAGAAAAATTAAACACTATATTTTTATTTTAAATATGATATATTATTGTTGCACAATGGTAAATTAACAATACCCATAAATTTATTTAATTTTTTTAAAATTTTAATTCTGCACAATTTTTAAAATTTATTAAAATTTTTCATAATAAATATTCCTAAAAAAATATTTTTCTAAAAATAAAATTTTCTCAATTTAAATTTATTTGATATTAAATATTAACTTATTAAATTAAATACCATAACAATTTGGATCAACATCGAAATAAATATTTGATTTTAACATCACTGATTCATTCTAACAGGATGTATAATCAGACTCAGATATTTTAAATATAATATGTAACATAAGGCCTCCTACCGACTGTTCAGTTACATACGGGCAGCGAAATAGATACAGAGACGAGAGTGGAAATAACAAAAATGGGAACTAGCATGAGATCGGCAACCACCGGCGCCGGAACAATGATTGTAATGGCGGCATTGCTGGTCGCTGTGGCGGCCGCGCAGGCGCCTGCGCGGGGCCGGGGACAGAATCGACGATTGCTTTACTGCTCTGGGGAACACGTCGGACTGCCTGACTTACGTGGAGGCCGGAAGCAGTTTGAAGAAGCCGGAAAAAGGTTGCTGCCCGGAGCTGGCGGGGCTGGTGGATAGCAACCCCATATGCCTCTGTCAGCTGCTTAGCAATTCCTCCAGCTTTGGCGTTCAAGTCGACCGCTCGAAGGCGCTCTCTCTTCCTTCTGTTTGCGCCGTCGAAACTCCTCCCCTTAGCACCTGCTCAGGTCTCTCCCTCCTCCTTTAAACTATGCTGAATATTATTGATTTATTAAATATTATTTATTAAATAATATGTTAATATTTTATTGATTTATCTTAAACTGAAATGCTTGGAAGTTTTTGGAATTCCGTAGTGTAAAAAATTAGCCGTAGTTGACTTGGTGCAGAGAGAAAAGCTCGCTAATTATACCTTTTCTGTTTTCTTCATTTGCCATTTACACATTTCATGTTTGTGTGAAGCGAATGCTGTCATGTTTGGGTTATAAATTAAGATTAGAGCACCCTTTCCCCTGTTTGATTGTTCCCGGAACTGGAATTTCTTATCCCATGACTTGTTGTCCCTACGTTTGATTTGAACCCAAGATTGGATTGTCTAGTCCAGATTTGTGTTTCATGTAAAAATTAAGATCTTCTAGCATGTTTGATAGAAAGCGCGTTTGAAACAAAATTGAGTTTAAGAGAATCCTTGCCCCTGTTTGATTGGACCTGGAATTGGACTTTCTTATCCCGCGATTTGTTGTCCCTATGTTTGGTTGGAAACCAACATTGGATTGTCAACTCCAGGATTATGTTTCCGGTTAAAGTCAAGATCTTCCGGTATGCTTGATAGAAAGTGTGTTTAAAGAAAATGGATTCAAGAGAAACCTTGCCCTTGTTTGATGATACCTGGAATTGGATTTTCTTATCCCGTGACTTGTTATCCCTGTGTTTGATTGGAACTCAAGATTGGATTGTCAATTCCAGGATTGTGTTTTTGGTAAAAATCAAGGTCTTCCAGCATGTTTGATAAAAAGTGTGTTTAAAAAAAAAATGAATTCGAGATAACCCTTGCCCCTGTTTGATTGTACCTGAAATTGGATTTTCTAACGCAGTTACTTGTTATTTCGATGTTTGATTGAAAACTCAAGATTGGATTGTCAATTCCAGGATTATGATTTCGGTAAAAATCAATATCTTTCAGCATGTTTAATAGAATGTGTGTTCAAAGAAAATGAATTCGAGAGAAACCTTGCCCTTGTTTGATTGTACCTAGAATCAGACTTTCTAATCCTGGAAATTGTTATTCCTATGTTTGATTAGAAACCCAAAGTGGGTTGTCAATTCCGAGATTGTGTTTACCGCAACAAATTAAGATCTTTTGCCATGTTTGGTAGAAAGTATATTTAAAAAAAATGAATTCAAGAGAAGTGGGTTTAAAAGAATGGATCCGTATTTTTAAAAAAATAATTCTAATGTTGCAGCTGTTGGATATCCAATTGAAGATGTAGCGCCAACGGCATCACCAATGCTGCCACCTGCCGCCACGCCTGGTATTACCGTTTCTCCTGCTCCATTTATCTTTTAATTTGCCTGTTTGGATTTGTATTCTATTTCCCATTTTTGTTTTCAATCTTTCTGTGTTCGAAATCTTAAAATACTTTTTATTGTTTCCAAAATCACTTGTTTTCTGAAAATTCTCAAAACAAATCGCTTCCACACAAGGTAATACAACAAGAGTAGAGATTGTCAAGCTCTGGTGGAGCTCATACTCCAGACTGATCATACAAATTATGGGATTTGAACCAGTTCATGGAATATATATATATTTTCTGTTTTTGAAATAAAAATCAGTTTTTAGAAATAAATCCAAACATGAATCAAGTTTATTTTTAAAAAAATAAAATAAAATAAAGTGAAGTAAAATGAATTGAGTACGAAGCCATATATTAATCATTAGAGTGGGTTTGGGGGGCGCAGCAGGAGCGGCGCCGGATTGCCTCACGGTGCTGGCGAACATGTCGGACTGCCTGACTTACGTGCAGGCCGGAAGCACCCAAAAGAAGCCGGATAAGGGTTGCTGTCCTGAGCTCGCTGGCCTCGTCGACAGCAACCCCATCTGCCTCTGTCAGCTTCTCAGCAAGCCCGACAGTTATGGCGTCCAAGTCGACGTCACCAAAGCTCTGAAACTTCCTTCAGTTTGCTCCGTTCAGACTCCTCCCGTTAGCACCTGCGCAGGTTAGCCACCTCTCTCTCTCCTCCCTTCCTCCCTTCCAACTGTCCTTAATTTACAGGATTATGGTTGTCTTTTTAGAATTATATTTCATTGCATTTTGAATTTGTTTCTCAAAACAGTTTTATGTTTTCGAAATAGAAAACTTGCTTGTTTATTTTTATTTGTTTAAAATTTACAGAGAAGATCCCAAATGTTTGTAAGTGAATGAATTTTTCTGCATCATTTCTTGCAGATCTTGGATACCCTATTAGAGGCATGGCCCCAAGTGAGGCACCAGGTACTTGCTTGTCACTCTTCTCTGCTTTTTAAATTTTGAGAGTGTGAATTGGTCTGTGCATGTTTGGTTTCTTGATGGATATTTTCATCATGTCTCCGATAAACAAAAAACAAAATATAGGAGTAGCTGGTGGTGATATGCCGCCGGGAGCTTCACCATTGGCGTTGGCGTCCGGTAACCAGGATTCCGGAGGAGCTTATTCGGAAAATGCAGTCTCTCTGACTCGGCTATCATTTCTTGGTGCTGCTTTTCTCACAACACTTGTGTTCTGAAGACTACAGTCATCTTTCTCTTTGATATTTTCCTTACATTGGTCTGAATTTCTCATGTTGTAATCTTACTTTGCCTACTTGTACCAATTATTTGTATCATTATTTCCTTAATTTTCAAGATTCGTCTTGTAGAAATAAAAGGAAACTGCTGCTATTGACGATCTCTAAACCCATTTCAATTCCGATTCTTGGAACTTCCGTAGGAATTTTAAATCTAATGGATGATTATTTCTATGAATTGTATTGTGTTTGGATTAAAGAGAGCACATAAAGATAAGTTGAGACTTGTGAATTGGAAACCTGACTGTCTAAATTTTCAATGAATAGGGTGGGGAATAAGGTGGAAATGAGTTGAATCATCTCATGAGCAGCGCATCATTTATTTTGATAATTAGATCAACGAGTTAAAACTTATAAATCAAATGAGTTATATAAACTTTTTAACTCGTATAAAATATGAGTCCAGTTTAAATTAAAGAAAGTTTGACTCATTTAGTTAATAAGTTGACCCTATATATATATATGTGCACGCGTGCGCACACACCTAATTAACTTGTGAAGATTTGATTTTTTTTAAATTTCAAAATAAATTACGTTTTCTAAAATAAAAAATTATTTTTTACTTTTGAAAATATTGAATATAAAATTCAAGGTCGTTAATTTTTTTTAATATTGAGAGAAAATTATGTAATAATAAATTTGAAATAATCACTCGTTGAGTAGCTAACTTGGAAAAAGTAATAAGGTTTTTATTTTTTTAAAAAAAGTAATATAGTACAAGAATATCATAAAAAAACTAAAAAAAATATAGGTTAGTTAGAAATTACAATTATGACATATTATTTTTTTATATGTCAAAGCAAAACTAAAGATAGAATAATAAAATACAAACTACTTAGAAATTACAATTATAATATAATATTTTCTCATATGTCAAAGAAAATTTAAAAATAGAATAATAAAACACAAGTTAGTTAGAAATTATAATTATGACATAATATTTACTCATATATCAAAAATAGTTTGAATCTTTCTATAGTTAAAACTTTTTTATTTTGATATTAGTTTAAATTATAGATAAAGACATTGTTTAATAATGTTACTTAAATGGAATATATAAATTATTAAATTTTTTTATATATGTAAGCTAATGAGCTGAGTCGAACTGTTCATGACGTTAGTGTGAGCCAAACTTGAATCAAGAAAATAGGCTTACTTAAAAAATGAGTCGAGTTATAAAACTAACCTAAATTTAAATTAGTCAAACTTAAGTTGGGATTAGCTCAACTCAGGCTGACTTGACTCATTTTCACCCGTACTGGAGAAGGACTATGTCACGCCCCGATCCGGGCCCGTGACCGGCACTAGGGCCCACCGACCCTAGTCAGCCTCAAGACCATCTCACATGATTCCAAACCATCATATCATATGAATAATATCGAGGATGTTGTACAAACTCAATTTTCAAAAACAAACCAGAATCCTGTCTGAGAATAACAAAGGAGTTTCTAGAGTACAAAACAGTAACATAAATAAATGTGCCCGTACATCGATCGAATTCTGAAGCTCAAGACAAATCCTTACGACTGGAATACGAACAGTCAACTTGATCTGGAATGATAATAAAAGGATGAGTCGCGAAACTCAGCGAGTACAGATGATACCTAGTCTATGCATGTTGGGATATGTATCATTACCACAAGTTCTAAAACCCTTTTTAACACATATAAATACAGTGAGCAGTTCAATATCAAATCATACATATGTGAGGCATCAAGATAATCAATCATCACATCGCATCAATCACAGGGCCAGTGTACTCCCGCACGCTACGGTAGCACACCGTCCGTCGACTGAGCCCTTAGCTGCACAACTCATCTCATCGCTGGGCCAAGGTACTCCCCGTACGCTACGGTCCACCGTCCGTCGGCTGAGCCTGCCATCCCAATACAACCTGACAGTGCGTAACATGTCTGCGGCCTCTGCCGCCTGCGGTCCCTGCCGCCTCATCTCAAACCCAGGGCCCTCGCACTGGACGCCACAGCATTGCTGTCCTCCAGCTGAGCCACCTGGCGTCCCCAAAACACATCTCACAATACCCACCTCATGTATAAGTCAAAATCAGGTATACATATTCATATACAGTTTACATCTCAAAAGCCAGTATCACAAACCAACATATCTCACTGATAATTCATAAAACACATAACACATATCCCGAGTATAATATAGTCAAAATACAATTTTCAAACCACATAATCATCATGTCAGAAAACCACAATATGAAATCACAGGCATAGAGAGGGTATCATCACTCACAATACAAAAAACCAAACCAATAGAGAAGTCCCGAGTCACCTCCACCCGACTCACCGGTCAGGATATATCTCCTCAACCATATCTGTAGTCAAAACCACACAAAATCATTACCAATACCAAAATTAGCACAAGAAACGGGCTTAGTAGCCCGAACTGGCTCAAATCCCATCCTGGGACCCTTGGCATGCATCCCAAGGTGCCAAAACCCATCACGAGACTCACGTGTTTCACTAACACAGTCAATTTCCACTCAAAACCCTTAACAATGGTGAACTAGCCCTTAAAATCCCAAACCATAATAAACCGATCGCCAAAAACCCTTGAACCGGCTTAAATTGGCCTAAAACTACCTCATCCCGAACTCGTTTGGCCACGAAACCCTCAAAATCAGATTCAGAAGGCCCAAAACCCTAGGAACCACTATGAACCGGTCAAAAATGAGCCAAAATAAAGCTGAACCGGCCAATTTATCATTAATTATCCTTGAACCGGGTCGGTTTAATCAAAACACTAAATTTTCGGTCAAATCGGACCTCCCCGAACCCCGAACCAACTTGGTTCAGTAGGTCTTTTCTCCCTGATTCCAGAACCAGTTCAACTTCCCAATTCCGAGGTCGTTTGACCACTGAACCGGCCGGTCAAAGCCACTGACCGGTTCAGTCAACTGCTCTGTTTTTTTTTTTTTTTTTAACTGAGCCGGCTCGGCTCGGCTCAGCCGCTAAGAGTCGGCTCGGAGCCGGCTTGCCCCCGGCTCGGATTCGGCTCGGAGCCGGCTCACACCCGGCTCGGCTCAGCCGGCTCGGCTTGGAGCCGACCGCCCGCAACAACATTACTTTTTCTTTTTTTTTTTTTTTTTTTTTAAGAATACAGGCTGGCCCGCGGCTTCCAACCCGCGGGCCGCCTGGCAGGCCTGTCCGGGCCCAATGGCCCGGACAGCCTGCAGGCCGCACAAGGGACCCGGATCATCCGGGTCCCGCCCAATTCACCCGGAAATTCCGGGTTTGACAGACCCGGTTCACAAAACCGGGTCTGTAACTTCCGAAAAAAGAAAAATAAAATAATAAAATCAAAATAAAAATAGGAAAACCCACTTACCTTATCAATCCACACTCGAATTTGGTAGATCTGAGCAGAACGAGTCGAACTACGCCCAATAATCGGATCAAAACTAATAAATCATCAAAATTTATCCAAAAACTCCTCACGGATCGCGGATGAACCCAAATATAGAAAACTCTCAATTTCTCTCTCTAAACTCACCCGAATTCCGAAATTGAGAGAGGGCTTTCGTTCCTCTCTTAAATACGCACGTGGCGGTTGTGAACAAATCACCGAAAACTTCAATCATCGCGACGAATTCGGCGTCAAAAGCTTCGGCCACCGATTTGGACCAAAATTCTGTTTTCTTTAGATCTAGTCCTCAAATTTTGTTTTCTTCAATTCAGTTCCTGACAATTTCAATGAAATCCCATACTTCCCAGAATTCCCAAATCAACCCCCAAACTTCTAATATTCCCAAATTAAGCCCC